>MU225079.1:1979857-2005856 GCA_018584345.1 Thuja plicata
TTGACAACATTTGGCTACATTGTGCATTTTGGCCCAAAAGGTGTTGAAACTGAAAAGTATTGATTGGAACATGTCATACATGCTAAAACAAACCTATTGAAGCCTTGAAACCTCCTAGAGTTGACTACTTGTGGATTTTTCCCATCATGACCTAGAAGGGTCACTTGGAACACTTCTTCACTTTTGCTCATTTTGGGTTATTTCATGGTTCACCACCCTGATCTCTGCATCAGAAAGACTGCTATTTGCTAAACATAAAGAATAAGGTTTAAAAGGTAACTCCGAGTAGTAGTTATTTGATAAGTATATTTGAAGGCATGCATCTTGTAGGATTGAAGATAACTAGAGGCTTAACATTGTGGTACTAATTTTTTGGGTTGATTAATTGGAATATGTTTTAGGCCACTGATTCACCCCCCTCTCAATTATTACTAACAATTGGTATCAGAGATTGTGTGCTTAGAAAGGGAGTTTAACAGCTAAAGAAAAAGATCACAAGATGAACAAACAAGATGTGCCCAAGTTGAATAAAGACAACTTTACATCATGGAAAATAAGAATAAGACTTCACCTATTAGATATTGGTAATGATGTTACTCAACACCTTGATACTCAATATGTGTTTCCTATAGGACCTCATACACTTGATAAATTGAGAGAAAAGCATGAGCATAATTGCATGATGATAGAAATTGCCTCATCACTCTCCGATGCTGAGTTTGAAGATGTCAAAACCCACACCTCTACAAAGAAAATGTGGGATAAGTTGAAGTAGGTACATGGAGGATATGCTAATGTACTAAGAGCCAAGGAAGAAAGCCTAAGAGGGAGGTTTGATGACCTAAGGATGAAAGAAGGAGAAAATATCACTCAGTATAGCTATGGAATCAAAGAAGTAGTCAATTCTATCTGAGGAGTTGCAGGTGTAATTGAAGAGGAGACTGTGGTAAGTGAAATCTTAAGAACCTTGCTGCATGTATATGCTATTAGAGTTTTTTCTATTCAATAAATGAGAGTAATTGCAAATAATACAGTTACTCAAAATAGTTTGATTGGTAGACTGATTTCATTTGAGATGAATAAATTTGATAATAGTGTCTTACCATCTATAGAATATGCATTTAAATCTTCTTTGAAAATAAGTAAGCCAAGTCAAAGACACACTATGAGGAATGATAGTGATAATGATAATGAGGATTGAGGACTTGATGAGATTGAAAGGTAGAGAGGCAAAGGTAGATACAAAGGTAAATTACCACTTGTATGTTTTAATTGTAAAGAGGTTGCACACTTTGCTGTATGATGTCCTAATAGAAGAAAAGATGACAAAAGTAATGACAGATCATATGAAAATAAGTTTGACAGAGGTGATAACAGAGATTACCGAAGCAACCGACAAACTGAAAGAAGAGATACTCGAGACTATAGGGACAAAGGAAAGAAATCTTGTTACCTAGCAAAGAATAGAGCTGATGATATTGACACTGAATCTAAAGAAGACATTGAGATGGTATTTGCAGCCATGAAGGATGATTCAGATGATGAAGAAGAAAGGTATGTAGAAACTGCACTCATATCTAAGGTTAGTAAGAATGATTTCTGGATCATAGATAGTGGCTGCACTCACCACATGACCGGTGATAAGCAAAAGTTTGAAACTTTTGAATACTATATTGGTGGTTCAGTAAGAATGGGTAATGACACACCTTTTCCAGTTGAAGGTAAAGGAACCATAATGTTGAATAACCTGATCAATTATGAAAATGCTTACTGGGTAAAAGGATTGAATTATAATCTGTTAAGTGTTTCACAACTGAACAATGCATGTCATTGAGTAGCATTTAAGAATAAGAAGGCAAAGATCTTCAATGAATTAGGAAGGTTGATCAGAATTGGTGAGGAGACAAAAGATAACCTTTTATATCTTGATGACATTAACACCATTTTTTTAATGGCTATAAACAAAGACATATGGTTGTGGAAAAAATGATTGTGTCATGTGAATTTGACAACATGATAAAGATAAGCAATAAAAGGAATGTCAGAGGCTTACCAACCATGACAAAGCCTGAGCATATCATGTGCAAGAACTGTCAAAAAGGTAAGATGAAAAAGTCTAGTTTCAAGAGTAAAATCCATACATCTAATGCAATTCTAGAATTAGTCCATACTGATCTATGTCGATCCATGAGGACAAAGAGTTACTATGGAGATAGGTATTTCATTCTTTTTGTTGATGATTATTCTAGAATGATGATAGTTATGTTCTTAAAAGATAAATCAGAAGCATTCAAGATGTTTAAATGGTATAAGGCTATGGTAGAAAAACAAAGAGATAATAAATTGAAATGATTAAGGTTAGATAGAGGAGGGGAATTTATTTAAGATGAATTCACTAATTTCTGTAATGAGCATGGAATTAAAAGATAGGTTTCTGCACCAAGAGCACCATAAAAAAATGGAATTGCTAAGAGGAGAAACATATCAATAGTTGAATGTGAAAAGAAATTGATGATTGAGAAAAGCATCACTCAAACTTTCTGGAGGGAAGCTATCAGTACTGTTGTCTACACATTGAACATAGTACAATTGAAGAAGGACACAAAGAAGATACCCTATGAGCTTTGGCATGGTTACACACCCAATGTAAGTTACTTAAAAATATTTGGTAGTCAATATTATATTTTGAAGGATGATAGAAATGGAAAGCTTGACTCCAAAAGTGATGAAGGTATCTTTCTAGGGTATTCCACCAAAAGAAAGGCTTATAAGTGTCTTCACAAGTCATCTAACAAGATCATTGAAAGTGCCAATGTAAAGATAGATGAATTTGCAGAAAATAATGATAAGGAAAGAAAAAGAGAACCAAAGGACTACAACATTGTTTTTTTATACTAAATAACCTAACACTCTACCCGAGAAATAGTGTATCACTCCTGAGAAATAGAACATTGCACACGAGCATTAGGCTGCAATTACCAAAAATTAGGATAATACTCAAGATGATGTACCAAGCGATGGAGATCAGAACAAAGGTCAAGAAGATGATCAGAATGTTGGACAAAGTGCTAAACCAAAAATTTCCAACTATGTCAGAAGACATCATCCACAGAATCAAATCATAGGAGACAAGAAGGCTGGAATGAGAACAAGAAGTAAGTCACTAAACACTAGATGTTTACTTTGTGATTTTGAGCCTAAATCTATTAATACTGCACTTGAAAATGAGGAATGGGTCAGTGCTATGAATGAAGAAATGGAACATATTGAGAATAATAGTACATGGACACTAGTACCGAGACCAGATGACATGAATGTCATCGATACCAAATGGATATTCAGAAACAAGATGAATGAGAATGGGGAAGTCACAAGAAATAAAGAAAGATTAGTATGCAAGGGGTATGCACAAGAAGAAGCTATTGATTATGGAGAAAACTTTGAACCCATTGCTAGACTAGACGGAGTTATAATCTTACTTTCTTATGCTACATTCAAAGGATTTAAGGTATACCAGATGGATGTCAAATCTGCATTCCTAAATGGAATACTTGAAGAAGAGGTATACATTGAACAACCAGAAGGGTTTGTTGATCCATACAAGAGGAACATAGTATGTAGACTATATAAAGCCTTGTATGGATTGAAACAAGCACCTAGATATTGGTATGAAAGACTTCACTCCTATCTCATTAGCGTTGATTTTGTAAGAACAAGTGAAAATAGCAATATGTACTTAAAAGAAGATACCGATGGTAATATTCTAATTGCTGAAATTTTTGTTGATGATATCATTTTTGTGGGAAATGAAATGTTATGCAAATCCTTTGCTAATGAAATGAGAAAGGAATTTGAAATGTCTATGTTTGGGGAGATCAAATTCTTTCTTGGTCTATAGATTCTTCAACAAGATGCATGCACATATATCACTCAGTCCAAATACATCAAGAAAGTGTTGAAGATATTCAAGATGGAAGATTCCAAGCCAATTGGAACCCTTATGGCTACTAGATGTAAGATGAAAAAATAAGACAAATCAAATGAGGTAAATCAAACCTTGTATAGATCAATGATTGGCAAACTAATGTATGTTGTTCATACTAGACCAGATATAGCACATGCAGTTGGAATAGTTGCAAGATTCTATACTAATCCCAAAGAATCACATATGAATGTTGTCAAGAGAATTCTGAGATATCTAAAGAACACCAAGGATTATGTCTTATAGTATAAAAGAGAAGGTAAATTTGAGCTACAAGTCTATACAAATGCTGATTGGGCTGGAAACATTGATGACCAAAAGAGAACAACTGGAGGAGCATTCTTCATGGGTGACAAACTTGTCACATGGATCAACAAGAAGAAAGGATGCATCTCTCAGTCTACTGCAGAAGCATCATATGTGACTGCTACTACAAATTGATCAAATAGTTTTTGGAAGGTATGAATATGAAGATTCTTGAGCTAGTGATTATATATTGTGATAATACCAGTGTAGTTAAAATTTCTAAGAATCCAGTCATGCATGCTAAGACTAAGCATATTGCTATCAAGTATCATTATCTAAGAGAACAAGTGCAAGCAAAGGAGGTGATATTGGAATATGTTCAATTAAAGGAATAATTAGCTGATATATTCACCAAGCCATTACCAAAAGATACATTTGAGTACTTGAGACATAGATTAGGGGTACAACTCTTATCTATCAGTTAGTAATCCTACTAGGAGGCTTCATCAGCCTACACACAATTAGAAGATCATTCATGTTGATGCAAGCTAAAGAGAAGAATAGTAATAGATATATCTATACACAACAAAGTACAAATCTGCACCGAACACCAGAGACATTGTATTGCTAATGGATAGGGAAATTCAAGGAATATATTATATAAAGGGATAAAAGATGATATAGAATTATTGTTTGGCATTGTTGTCAAAGGGAGAGATTATCTCATTATCAAAAAGGGAGAGAGAATCTCATTATTATAAGGGAGAGATGATCTCATTATCAGGAAAATATTATATCATTATCCATGAAGAGAATTTCCTAAGAAATCAAAAGGACGAGTTAATCTTTATCCATTGGGAGAGATTACATATGACATATCCATCTAAGGGAGAGAAGTAAAAAAGGGAGAGAGTACATACAAAGGGAGAGATTTTTGTCAAAGGAAAAAGAGATTATCAAGAAGAGGAACAGTCAAGGTAGAGTACATATCAGAATAAAAACAACAGATGCTACATCTATCCAGTGAAGGGATTGAAGAATGAAGAAATCCACTCTGCAAGAAACAAATCTAAGCTATATGAGCTTATCAAGAGCCAAAAATTTTTAATAGTTATAATAGGAGAAATTTATGAAACTATTATATTTCATATTGTATTAGTAATAATATAGTATGATAATGTAGTATGTTTCCATCAATGCCAAAGGGACAGATTGATGACATGTAACTGATTGAATGTTTGAAGATGTTAAGTTGATCATGAAAATGCAGAAAGATAATGCAAGACATTAAATATTTAATGGATTATATTGTCATTGATGTCAAATTGATATAATCTAATTGGTTATAATAAAAGTGTCAAATAATTTAAAGAATCAGAGAGAAAAATATTATGCTTTCAGTAATTCATAAAAGACAAGCATTCACTAAGTGACTTCAAACATCGATGGCTAGTGGAACCCAACTAACAAAGATCACCGAAAGTTAAGTCACAGTGATGCCAGAGAAAATAAACTAACAAGCATTACCAAAGAGAAGAATCACAAGCATTACCGACGACCATAATACAGTGTTAACTAATGAGCAGACTTTGCAGTGAGTCCCGAAGGACCGACAACCCCGAAGGACAAACAACACCGATGGAGTATCTTGAAGAGAACTAAAGTGTTTACTGAATCAAAGAGTTAAAACACCAAAGTTAATTGGAGTTCAGAAATGACAAAATATCTAGCTGGTAGAGCTAAAAATAGACTTAACTGGTTGTTATCATTATTTTCATCGACAAGATAAAGCTGGATATAAGCAAAGGATTTAAAGTTGTTTTATCCATTTGACAAGAAGATTTCTACGAGATAAAATAGGAGTTATTCTTTAAATCAGTATTGGCTAAGATTGCAGATCAGGCCAAGAATAAGAAAATCAAGAAGAGAGAAATGGTGATATCATGTCTATAAAGAGACAACTTAATTCATTGTGAATTAAGGGGAGTGAATGAAAAAGAGGATGCTAGAGAGAAACTGATGAAGAACAACTTCATACAATCCTAATCAATCAAGCTAAGGAAAGAGCTAAAGATTTCTGTGGACACTGAGCAACAGAGTACAACATCATTGAGCACAAACAAAAGTGGAGCAAAGGTATTGAAAAGATATATTGATCAGAAAGTTTAACGAGATTACAATAGATCTAAAAATGTGCAATTATAAGTTGTATATGTGAACAGATCATATTATTTCAGTTTAATCATTGATTTAGAAAGTCTTTTAACCGAGCGATATTTAAAGGTCCTTTCTATATTGAGATACATCCCAAGGATTATCAAAAATATTGATCATGAAGATAGCATGAGATGCCAGATATCATTTGAAAAACTAGTGTTTGGTCATAGAAGGTAGCATAGAGATGCTTGATATCAAGTGAAAAACTAATATTTCAAATCCTCTAACAAGGTCACACCTAACAGTGTGTTTGTAACCTTTAACATGGTTGGCTCTTCACCGAGCTCACTTCAGAAGAGTGAAAATTTGGGGTTACCGGTCCCAAGTGGTTTTTTCCTTAACAGGGTTTCCACATTAAAATTCCATGTGTCAATGTGTTTATGATTCATTACTTTAGTGTTTTGCATTACACATATCTAATCTAGATTGATCGATATACACTAAGTTATTTACTGTCATTCGGTAAATTGAAAGACTGTTATTCGGTAAACATAAAGAATAAGGTTGAAAAGGTAACTACAAGCAGTAGTTATTTGATAAGTATATTTGAAGGCATACATCTTGTAGGACTGAAGATGACTAGAGGCTTAATATTGTGGTACTAATGTTTTGGGTTGATTAATTGGAATATTTTTGAGGCCACTGATTCATTCCCCCTCTCAGTTATTGCTAACAATTATAACCTTTAGACGATGCCTTGTCTCCTCAGCATTTATTTTTGGTTTTCTTCCAGGTCATGGTGGTTAGAAATTATACTTCATGTGAGGAATTTTCTCCAACATCTTGAGGTCAATGGTGGATATATACTAGATTGCACAAGAAGGAATAAAGAGAAAGGGTTTCAACTTGATGGCAGAATAGTTTAGTGGTTGGAGGAGTTATTGCTTTTTAACCTAATAGTTTGACCTAACCCTAAATAACCCATAGCTTTTTGCAATGACTATTTTCTATAAAGGGATTTCCAATAATATTTTATAAGGGTTGGAGAATTGGGAAAGTATAGAAAAGAATTAGGTTTCATGCTTGTTTCCAGTTAGGGATATAGTAAACTTGTTTTTATACTATATTAGGATAGAATAGAAAGTTTGTTTGAGCTTTTGCATTTGTTGAAGTGACATGTATTTTGAAACAAATTGATATAGAAGCAAGATTATTCATACTTAATATAATAAATCAGATTCAAGTCTCTCCTTGGTGTCTATCTTTTGAGTTTTGGAGCTTTTGATTCACTACATAGAGTTTATCTATGTATATGTTGTTATTCCTTAGTTTTGATCAAGGATCAAATTAAATCTTTCTTTGGATAAAACATAGGTTCATTTGGTTTGTCTATAGAAGGATATTATAAGTAGTGTTTGGTCTGAGATAATTTGTGTTTATGGCTTTGATTCCTTGACAAAAGTTGGTTTTTGTATTCTACTTCTAAACTAGAAATGTTTCCTAATGGATAAGGAACTGATCAAGAACTAGTACATTCTATAGTGATACATGTATGATTGAGTTTGACTATATTCTTCCCATCTTAAATATTAAAACTATCTTAAATTTATTTCATGTTTTGTGGTTGTTGGTTGTATGTCCTACACGGTAATGGAGAGTCAATGAATTCATGGTTAACATTTAGTACTTTCTTACCATTATCTATTATTTAAAATCCAGATTTATAAGGAGTTGTAAAGAGTTGTATGTTGAAGTAAATTAGGTGTACCTAACTTGGTTTTGTAGATCTAGAAGTGTAGAGGGAAGTCTTCTCCCTATAGTTGGTCCAGTTACCTTGAAGATCTTCCCACACTTGGATCTAACCACTCTTAAAATCAATCTCAAGGTATATTGGTATCTTTCAAAGCATAACCAATTTTAAACACCAACAAAATGGAAGCTCCACTGGGGAGATGCAGTATATTGTCATAAATGACCAGTTAGTTGATCATTGGAAGCATAGAGTTACTCTTGTTTTTTCCCTTTTTTTTATCCTTTTCCTGGTGAGCTCCCTTATTGTAGTATTCTTATTGATTAATGTTTTATTTTCCCAACTTGTTTTGGGTGGCGACTCTGAGAAATCTCTGCAGCAGTGATGAGTAACAAATATCATTTTATACACACTTTCTTAATATGAGTAATAAAAATATCAGATCTTAGGGGAGAAGATATACTGAAGAAAAATTGGAAGATGGGTTTCCAAGTACCTCTAAAGCTGATCAGTCAAGGAAATGAAGGAATAGCAGAAGTGTCCCTCAAAATGGGAGACAACAGGAGAACACTAGAGTTGAAGAGAGAATCCAACGCAACCATGAAGGAAATTCATCAGAATATGAAGAGGCTGTAGACTTGGGATTAGGTGCATATGAAGACTATCATTCTCCTAGTGAAAGAGAAAAGGAGGGATCTGAAACTAATCTCCCACTACTCTCCCAAATTTTGATAGTATGGCTGAACAAATTGGTGAATTGGATAGGAAATACAAAAGCAGATTTCTATTAGACAACAAAGAGATAAAGAAAGAGAAAATAGGATAAGACAAGATAATATTAGGGTTAAATAAATGAAGAGGATGGTAGCATAGAGATGCCTGATATCAAGTGATAGACTAAAATTTCAAATCCTCTAACAAGGTCACACCTAACAGTGTATTTGTAACCTTTAATAGGGTTGGCTCTTCACCGAGCTCACTTCAGAAGAGTGAAAATTTTGGGTTACTGGTCCCAAGTGGTTTTTCCCTTAATAGGGTTTCCACCCAAAAAATCCATGTGGAAATGTGTTTATGAGTCATTAATTTAGTGTTTTTCATTACACTTAACTTAATTGGATTGATCGGTATACTATAGGTAATTTACTTTCTTTCGGTAAATTGACAGACTGCTAATCGGTAAATCTAGAGTAGAAGGTTTTACAAAGCATTCTGAGGAGTAGTAAATTGATATAAGTATTTGGAGGCATTCCTCTTATAGAACTAAAGATAACTAGAGGTATAATTTTGTGGTACTAAGTTTTAAGGGTTGATTATTGGAATATTTTGAGGCCACTGATTCACCCCCCCTCTTAGTTATTACTAACAATTGGTATCAGAGCTTGTGTGCTTGGAAAGGGAGTTTAAAAGCTCAAGAAAAAGATCACAAGATGAATAGACAAGATGTGCCTAAGTTGAATAAAGACAACTTTGCATCATGACAAAGAAGAATAAGACTCCACCTATCAGGTATTGGGAATGATATTGTTCAATACTTAGATATTGAATATGTGCTGCCTACAAGACCTCATACTATTTGGAAATTAAGAGTCAAGCATGATAATAACTACATGATGATAGAAATTGCATCATCACTCTTTGATTCTAAGTTTGAAGATGTCAAAACCTACACCTCTACAAAGAAAATGTGGGATAAGTAGAAGCTTGTACATGGAGGAGATGCCAATGTACTCAGAGCAAAGGTAGAAAGCCTAAGAGGGAGGTTTGATGACCTAAGGATGAAAGAAGGAGAAAAAATTACTTAGTATAGAAGAAGATTAAAAGAGGTAGTAAATGCTATCTGAGGAGTTAGAGGTACACTTGAAGAGGAGATAGTGGTAAGAAAAATCTTAAGAACCTTATTGCTTGTTTATGCTATTAGAGTTTTTGCTATTCAAGAAATGAGAGCAGTTGCAAACAATAAAGTTACTCTAGATAGTCTGATTGGTAGACTAATATCATTTGAGATGAATAACTTTGACAATAGTATCTTACCATCTATAAAATCTGCATTCAAATATTCTCTAAAGAAAAGTAACTCAATTCATAGACATGTTGCTATAAATGATAGTGACAGTGATAATGAGGATCAAGGAATTGATGAAATTGAAGAACTTATGACTAGAATATTATAGAGAGTAAAAGGAAGATAAAAAGGTAAATTACTACTTGTATGTTTCAATTGTAAAGAGGTTGGACACTTTCCTGCAAGATGTCCAAACTGAAAAAAACATGACAGAGGAAGTGACAAACCTTATGAGAAGAAGTTTGACAAAGGTGATAATAGATAATACTAGAGCAACTGACAATCTGATAAGAGAGATACTCAAGACTACAAGGACAAAGGGAAGAAAGATCATTACCTAGCTGAAAGCAGAGCTGATGGCACTGACACCGAATTATAAGAAGACATCGAGATGGTATTTGTAGCCATGAAGGATGATTCATATGAAGATGAAGAAAGGTATGTAGAAACTGCACTCATATCTAAATTTAGTAAAAATGATGCCTGGATCATAGATAGTGGCTACAATCACCACATGACTGGTGACAAACAAAAGCTTGAGAATTTTGAATACTATAATGGTGGTTCAGTGAGAATGGGTAATGATACACCTTGTCTAGTTGAAGGTAAAGGAACCATAATGTTGAATAATCTGATAAAATGTGAAAATGCTTACTGGGTTAAAGGACTGAATTATAATTTGTTAAGTGTTTCTCAGTTGAACAATTTAGGTCATAGAGTAGGATTTGAAAATAAGAAGGCAAAGATCTTCAGTGAATTAGGAAGGTTGATTGGTACCGGTGAGAAGACAAAAGGTAACCTTTTCTATCTTGATGACACTAACACCACTTTTTTGATGGCTAGAAATGAAGACTTATGGTTGTGGCACAAAATATTGTGTCATGTGAACATTGAAAACATGATAAAGAGAAGAAAAAAAGGAATGTTAGAGGCTTACCAGTGATGACTAAGCCCGAGCATATCATGTGCAAGAATTGTCAAAAAGGTAAGATGACAAAGTCTAGTTTCAAGAGCGAAACCCATACGTCCATTGCAATTCTATAATTAGTCCATACAGATCTATGCGGACCAATGAGGATAAAGAGATACTATGGAGATAGGTATTTCATTCTCTTTGTTGATGATTTCTCTAGAATGATGACAGCCATGTTTTTAAAAGATAAATCATAAGCATTTAAGATGTTTAAATGGTACACAGAAATGGCTGAAAAACAAAGTGAAAATAAATTGAAATGCTTAAGGTCAGATAGAGGAGGGGAATTTACTTTAGAAGAATTCACTAAATATTGCAATGAGCATGGAATTAAGAGATAGGTTTCTGCACCAAGGACATCACAAAAAAATGGAATTTCTGAGAGGAGAAATAGATCAATTGTTGACTATGCAAGAACATTGATGATTGAGAAAAGAATCACTCAAAAATTTTGGAGGGAAGCTGTCAGTACTGCTGTCTACACACTAAATAGAGTACAATTAAAGGACACAAAGAAGACATCAAATGACCTTTGGTATGGTCATAAACAAAATGTAAGTTACTTCCAAATCTTTGGTAGTCAATGTTATATATTGAAGGATGATAGAAATGGAAAACTTGACTGCAAAAGTTAAGAAGGTATCTTCCTAGGGTACTAAACCCAAAGCAAGGCTTATAAATGTCTTAACAAGTCATCTAAAAAAACATTGAAAGTGCAAATGTGAAAATAGATGAATTTGTAGAAAAGAATAATAAGGAAAGCAAAAAGGATCTAGAGGAATACAACAGGTTTGCTTATATAGAACCTGACACTCTACCTGAGCAACAGTGTGTCACTCCTAAGCATAAAAACATTACACCTGAGCATCAGGAAGCAATTAACGATGATTAGGATAATACTCAAGATGATGTTCTGATCAATGGAGATGAAAATGAAGGTGAAGAAGATAATCAGAATGATGACCACAGAGCTGAACTGAAACTTTCCAAGTATGTCAGAAGGCATCATCCACAAAACCAAATCATACGAGACAAGAAGGCTAGAACAAGAACAAGAAGTAAGTCACTTAACACCAGATGTTTACTTTGTGATTTTGAGCCTAAATTTGTTTATAATGCACTTGAGAATGAAGAATGGGTCAGTGCAATGAATGAAGAGATAGAAAAGATTGAGAAGAACAATACATGGACACTAGTAATGAGACACGATGACAAGAATGTCATCGGTACCAAATGGATATTCAAAAAAAAGCTGAATGAGAATGAAGAAGTCACTAGAAACAAAGAAAGATTAGTATGCAAGGGATATGCACAAGAAGGTATTGATTATGGTGAAGCCTTTGCACCCATTGCTAGACTAGAAGGAGTTAGAATCTTACTTTCTTATGCTGCATTTAAAGGATTCAAGGTATACCAAATGGATATCAAATCTGCATTCCCAAATGGAATAATTGAAGAAGGGGTATACATTAAACAACCAGAAGGGTTTTTTAATCTAGACAAGAAAAAAATGGTATGTAGACTACACAAAGCCTTATATGGATTGAAACAAGCACCAAGAGCCTGGTATGAAAGACTTCACTCATATCTTATTAGCATAAAATTTGTTAGAACAATTGAAAATAGCAATCTATACTTAAAAGAAGCTATCGATGGTAACATTATGATTGCTGAAATTTTTGTTGATGATATCATTTTTGGGGGAAATGAATTGTTATGAAAATTATTTTATGATGAAATGAGCAAGGAATTTGAAATGTCTATGTTTGGAGAGATCAAATTCATTCTTGGTCTATAGATTCTTCAACAAGATGTAGGCATTTACATCACTTAGTCCAAATACATCAAGGAAGTGCTGAAGATATTCAGGATGGAAGATTCCAAACCAGTTGGAACACCTGTGGATACTGGATGTAAGATGACAAAGGAGGACAAGACAAATGAGGTAAATCAGACCATATATAGATCAATGATTGGAAAATTGATGTATGTTGTTCACACTAAACCAGATATAGCACATGTAGTGGGAATTGTTGCAAGATTATCTTCTAATCCAAAATAATCACATATGACTACTGTGAAAAGAATTATGAGATATCTAAAGAACATCGAGGACTATGGATTACGGTACAATAGAGAAGGAAAATTTGAGCTACAAGTCTATACAGATGTTGATTGGATTGGAAACATTGATGACTAAAAGAGCACAACTGAAGGAGCATTCTTCATGGGTGACAGACTTGTCACATGGATAAGCAAGAAGCAAGGATGCATCTCTTAGTCAACTACAGAAGGAGAGTATGTGGTTGCTGCTGAAAATTTCTCCAATATTGCATGGATCAAAAAATTATTGGAAGGTATGCATATGAAGATCCTTGAACCAGTAATTATCTATTGTGATAATACCAGTGCAATAAACATTTCTAAGAATCCAGTAATGCATGCTAAGACTAAGCATGTTGCTACCAAGTATCACTATCTAAGAGAACAAGTACAAGCAAAATAAGTGACACTAGAATATGTTCAATCAAAGGAACAATTAGCTGACATATTCACCAAGCCATTACCAAAGGATACATTTGAGTATCTGAGATAGAGACTAGGGGTTCAACCATTGTCTATCGGTCAGTAATATGACTAGGAGGTTGCATCGGTCTATAAAACATCTAAAGATAATTCATGTTGATGCATACACTAAGATGCAAAGCAATAGATACATCTGTACACATCAAGGTACAAATCTACATCTAAAATCAGGACATTGTATTGTTGATGGATAGGGAAATTCAAGGAGTATATTATGCAAAGGGATGGAAGATGATATAGATGATAAAATAAGGAGAAGTATTTCTGTTTGGCATTGTTGTCAAAGGGAGAGGAGTATCTCATTATCATACAACAAGGAGAATTACCATTAGGGAGAGATTATATCATTATCCATGAAGATAAGTCCCTACAAATTAGAAATGAAGAGTCAATCAATATTCTAAGGGAGAGAAATTGATTACATATGAAATATCCATCTAAGGGAGAGAAGTAACTAAGGGAGAGAGTTCAGAAAAAGGAAAAATAGATTATCAAGAAGAGGAACAGTCAAGGCAGAGCACATATTAGACTAGAGATATCAGATGATACATCTATCTAGTGAAGGGATTAAAGATTGAAGATAACCACTCTGCATGAAACAAATTTAAGCTATTTTTTGAGCTTACTGAGAGCCAGACACTTGTAATAGTTACATTAGGAAAGTTTGATGAAACTCTATATTTCATATTGTATTAGTGATATATAGTATGATAATGTAGTATGTTTCCATCAATGCCAAAGGGAGAGATTGATGACATGTAACTAATTGAATGTTTGAAGATGTTAAGTTGATAACTGAAATGCAGAAGGATAATGAAAGAGATTAAATTAGTTAATGGATTGTATTTTCATTGATGTCAACTTGATATAATCTAATCGGTTATAATCAAAGTGTTAAAGACTTCAGAGGATTAGGGAGATAAAGATTATGCTTTCTGTAATTCATAAAAGACAAGCATTTACATTGTGACTATAAACAACGACAGTCAGTGGAACCCGGTGGATAGAGATCACCGACAACCAAGTCACAGTGATGCCCGAGCAAGAAAAATGATGAGCATTACTGAAAAGTAGAATCAAAAGAAAACCCAACGACCAAAAACACAGTGTAAACCAACGGAGAAGCCTGAGAACTGAAGTGTTGACTGATGCCATCAAAGAGTTAAACCAAAATTAACTTGAGTTCAAAAAATGACAAAATATATAGTTGGTAGAGCTATAATAGAGTTAACTAGTATTTATCATTGTTTTCATCAACAAAATAAGCCAGAGATAAGTGATTTCTTTAAAGCTAATTTGTCCAGTTGGAAAAAATATCTCCGTGAGATAAAACAAGAGTTTTTCTTTAAATCTAATTGGCGAGAATCGTGGATCATGCCAAGTTCAAGAAAATAAAGAACCTAACAATGGTGATATCATGTCTATTTAAGAGACAACTCATTTCATTACCAATTTGTGAGGGTGAAGGAATGAAAAAGAGGATGCTAAAGAGAAATTGATGAAGAGCAACTTCATATAGTGTTGATCAACAAGTGGAGGAAAGAGCTGAAGAATTCTGCATACACCAAGAAATAGAGTACAACATCACCAAGTAGAATCAAAGTGGAGCAAAGGTATAAACAAAGTTATATTGATCAGAATAGTTTGTGAGATTATAATAGATCTAAAAATCTGCAAGTATAGTTGTATATGTGAACATATAATATTGTTTCAGTTTAACCATTGATTCATAAAGTCTCTTAACTGAGCGGAATTTAAATATCCTTTCTATATTGAGATACATCCAATGGAGTATCAAAAAGTTTGTTCATGAAGATAGCATGAGATTCCAGATACCTATTGACAGGCCAAGGGAGTGTTTGATCAAGGATGATAGCATAGAGATGCCCGATATCAAGTGACAAACTAAACTTTCAAATCCTCTAACAAGGTCACACCTAACAGTGTGTTTGTAACCTTTAACAGGGTTGGCTCTTCACCGAGCTCACTTCAGAAGAGTGAAAATTTTGGGTTACCGGTCCCAAGTGGTTTTTTAAGAGGGTTTCCACGTTAAAAATCCATGTGTCAATGTGTTTATGAGTCATTAATTTATTTTTTTGCATTACACTTAACATAATTGGATTGATTAGTATACTCTAGATAATTTACTGTCTTTTGGTAAATTGATAGACTTCTAATCAGTAAATCTATAGTAGAAGGTTTTACAAAGCATTCTGAGCAGTAGTAAATTGATATAAGTATTTGGAGGCATTTATCTTATAGGTTTGAAGATAACTAGAGGTATAATTTTGTGGTACTAAGTTTTAAGGGTTGATTATTGGAATTATTTGAGGCCACTGATTCACTCCCCTCTTAGTTATTACTAACATGTAGGAAGGTTCAAGAAATTTTATTTTCTTGGTATTACTAGTTATCCTAATGTAGTCCCAAATGAAATTAGAGATAGACTTCCCAAATTTTCTGGAAATAATGTTATTACTTGTGAAGAGAATTTGAAGAAGTTTATTGATATGATGGATGACTATGAGATTGTACTTGAGGTTGTATTGATGAAAATTTTTGTTCAATCTCTAGTTGAGGATGTTAGGGACTAGTTTAGAGGGTTACCTTATGATTCTGTAGGGTCTATGGATGAACAAAAGGATTTCTTTAAGGAGAAATATGGTGATAAGAAAAATGAGGTATTCATGTTGAATGAGTTCAATAACATTAAGAAGAATCCAAATGAGGATATTGTTAATTTCAACATAAGATTTCAAAGGGCCATGCATAAACTTTTCCAAGTTATGAGGCTCGATGATAAGGTTTGTCTTTCTACCTATCTAAATGATTGTAATTCTAAAATAGGGTATCTTCTTAGAGACAAGAATCCTATAAACATCAGAGAAGCTTAGAAGATAACTATTAACATTAAAACTAATAGAAGAGTATTAGGAAAGTTGGGTAGAAGAGAGGAATGGAAGCCTGCTAGGAAAGAATCAGACAGGCCTTCTAATGTCAAACCTAAATAGGAGGTTATTATGAAGTAGATTCTAAATTCCATAAAATATTTAAATCCTGGAGAGAATAGAAATAGTAGGGATACCAATAGTGATAAGTCATCCTTTAGTAACTTTAATAGGTAGACAATGATGAAAAATTACCCATATAGCACCCAGTGGAAGGATGAGAAACCTATTATCCCACAAAGGAAAGACAAGCCTAGTGATAAGACTCCTGATCCTCTCCAAAGAAACTTTTTTAATGTATGTGATGATGTTTCATGGTGCACAGCTTGTCAATCCCCACACAATCCTGATTATTGTGTTGTTTTCTTAAATATATCTTGAAATGAAACACAACAAGAGAAGGAAGAAGAATATGAATTGTATGATGACAGTGGTTGTGCAATGACCTTTTCACACTTGAGGAGTGAAGAGGAATCTGATGATGAAACTAAAAACTAAGATATAATTCCATCTGATGAAGAAGAAGAGGTTGATGACATAAGGTGTAATGCTGCAAATGGTAAATATCCTATTGTATTAAGAAGACCTTCAGATCAGGAGATTGGACAAATTACTGCAGACATGGTTACTCAAGAAAGGATTAATTATAATTTAAGAAATAGAATAGTTGGTAGTGCTGATGGCAAACTAGCTAGTATTTTTATTAAGGAAAATAAAGCAGACACTAAGCATATACAAGAAAAGGAAAAACTTGCTGAGGGTGTCAAAATAATAATGGTTAGGAAAGAGGATAAATCTAATAGTCCTAATGTTGTCTACAAGGTAAAAAAAGATGTCAGAGATAAATTTTTCTCCTCTTCAAAAGGATAATAAAAGAATTGATCCAAGCTTGGCTACTTAAGTTGAATATGGAAATGTTGTTACTATGAAACAAGACATCTCTGATATAGAACACACCCCTATTGATATGGGGAAGTTGTTATCATAGATCACTGTCAAGGTTCCACTATTAGAAATGATGAGGATTGAGGAACATAAAGAAAAGACTTTGACTTGGGTAAACAACATTTCTTCCACAAGGATTCAGAAGCAAGAAAAGGAGAAAATGGGAAATATAAAAGATAAAAATGATAATAAAGGGAAATAATCAGAAGAAATTGTTTCAAAAATCCCCCAGATTTATTTGAATACAAATCATGTAAACACTCCCTTGGGAGCTGTGGATCCTTTTTTCTTGATTCTAGTTATTAATGGTAAGATTGATAAAAAAATTGCTTGATTGATTCAGGGGCATCCAATACTATCATGCTTGCATAGATAATGAATTCAATGTGATTGTAAGTTGATACTCCCCATGTAATATGTCAGTCAATGGATTCTAGAGAGGTACCTATCATAGGTACTATTAAATCTTTTCCTTATCGACTAGCTGTATATCCAGAAAAGGTGCTAAGAATGAGTGTCCTAGTGGTTGATATTCCTCCCCAATATGGAATGCTATTATCAAGAAAATGGAGTTCTTCAATGGGAGGAAGTATTCAATGTGACTTATCTTTTGCAACTTTTGATAGTGATGGTAAAAATGTTAAGGTATCCAGGGAAACTAGAACTCCTCACATGATTGAGGAAAATGAGGATGAAAATATGAATTGTTTCTTGGACACTGATATTGGATCTTTTCAAGTGAAAGATGAGAAGGTTGAAGGAGAAGTTCAACATATGCTCTATTCTGAGGAAAAGGATAATATTTTAGACCAAAAAGACTTATGGACCATGTATTTTGATGGTGCAAGCTCAAATGAAGGAGCTGTAGTAGGAGTTTTGTTGATAGCTCCTAGTGGTAAGACCTTCAAATTCTCATTTACTTTGTTGTTCACATGTACCAATATTATTGCAGAGTATGAGGCTTTGTTAATAGGATTAAGGTTATCCTCAAGACATAAGATAAGAAATCTCTAAGTGATTGGAGAATCTGAATTAGTAATTTCTTAATTAAGATCCAAGTATGCTTCAATGAATCAGAGACTAAAGCAATATAGAACCGCTTTTAGGGATGAAGTGGAAAAATTTGATGTATTTTGTATTGACTAGATGGATATAATTCAGAACAAAATGGTAGAATTTCTGGCCAATATTTCTTTGAGGTTAGAAGATATCACATTTGTAGGAATCTCCAAAATAGAGGTTCAATCCAGGCCTTCCATACCAAACAATGTTGAAAATTGGCAAGTCTTTGAAGATGACTTGGATATTCTGAGATTTTTATATTGTGAATCAAAATTTGGAAATAAAGAGATGGATTTCAATGGATATCTGGAGACCTTGGATGGTAAAGATACTATTTCTGGTAAGGAGGTTCTTCAACTGAAATCAAATAGAGTTCCAAAGAGATTGGTTGTGCTTGAGAAAGATTTTGTTAACAATGACAAGCCCCTTTCTACAAATACTATGAAAAAGCTAGAGGATTTGGAAGAAATGAATTTAGGGACAATTGAAGGTCTTAAAAAGATATATATTGGTAAAAAGGTGTCTCGTGAACTTAGAGAGTTTTTGGATGATCTTCTCAAAAAATATAAACATGTCTTTTCATAGTCTTATGATGATTTGAAAGCACATGGAGAAGATCTCTTCCAACATGACATTCCTTTAAAAGAAGGAACGAAGGCCTTCAAACAAAAATTGACACCTGTGAATCCCACATTAGCACCAAAGATGCTAGAATCATAAAACCTATCAGACATTTAACACGGGTATCAAACTTGGTAGTGATAAAGAAGAATGTAGACATCAGACTCTGTGTAGACTTCAAAAATTTGAATATCAATTCCTTGAAGGATAACTATGGTTTTCCCAATATGGAAGACATTCTACAAAAATTCATAGGATATGAGTTGATGTCAATGTTGGATAGATTTTCAAGATATAATCAAGTCATGGTCAAGGAATTAGAACAATTCAAGACTGCATTCACCACATCTTGGGGAGCTTATGTATATGTCATAATTCCTTTTGGCTTGACAAATACTAGGAAAATGTTTCATAAAGCCATGGATGTGAAATTTGTAGATTTCATATATAAGTTTCTAGTAGTTTACCAAGATGATCTTACAACCTATTTAGCAAAGGAGGATCAACATTGTGGTCATCTTGAGAAATTTTTTGTTAGAGCATTGGAGTATGAGGTTTCTTTCAATCCACCCAAAGAAGTGTGTTTTTTGGGTCACAAAGGGAAATATTTTATGGTATATTGTATCTAAAGATGGAGTTAGGATTGATTTTGAAAGGGTATATGCAATTGATAGAATCCCTCAGCTCAAGAATGTCAAAGGCATTCAATCTTTCTTTGGACAGATAAATTTCTTAAGAAGATTTGTTACAAACTTTGCTGAAACCAATATTCCAATTTCAAAAATGATGAAGAAAGGAGCTAAGGTGGAATGGAATGAAGAAGGATATAAGGCCTTCGAAGGTATTAGACAAGCTATCAAAGATGCTCTTATTTTGAGAACACCTAGTTATAGTAAGCCTTTGCAGATCTTCTTCTTTGCTTCATACAATACTGTTGCTGTAGTGTTGTTACAAAACAATTCAAAGGGCTTTGAACAACCCTTTTTTAGTAAATCCTTGCAAACAAAAAAACTAAAATATGATATCATGGAAAAATAAGCATATGCTTTGGTTAAAGCTGTCAAAGCTTTTAGATGTTATTTGGTAGTAGAAACTATAATTTCATATGTGCCCAGTGTTGTTGTGAAGGACATTCTGGTCCAACAGGAAGTTTCAAGAAGGAGGTGTAGATGGATAAACAGGATCAAAGAATTCAATATTGATATTCATATCACAAAGTTGGTCAGAGGCCTAGGACTTGCAAAACTTATGGCTTAAAGCAATTTAGATGCTAATCAAATAGACATGCAAGAAGAAGAGCAAATGCCTTATATCTATGATATGGATTGTTGTGAATGGTATAGGGATATTGTTGGATACTTGCAGAAAATGATATTACCTCCTAAAATGGATGAAAATAGGAGGAGAACAATTAAGTTGCATGCTGTTAATATGCAATAATTTAGGGTCAACTATGGCGGAGGATCAATGAAGGATTTTTTCTCAAATGTGTAGACTGTGACAGATTTAAGAGCTTGTTGGAACAAATGCATAATGGTGCATGTGGGGGCTATTATATAGATAAGAATACTGCACATAAGATTATAAGATCTGGTTTCTAATGGCCTACTATCTTCAAGGATGCCTATAATTTTTTAAAAGATGTGATGCTTTCTATAGATTTGTAGGTAAGCTTAAGTTTGGTGGGAGTTTTCCCTTGAAGCCCGTTGCAGTTGAGGCACCTTTCTAGAAATGGGGAATGGATTGGTAAGATCCCTAACAAGTCTAGTGGGGGTCATTCATGGATCTTGGTGACAACTGATTATTTTACCAAGTGAGTTGAAGCAATTCCCACCAAAAGAGCCACTAGTAAGGTTGTGATTGATTTCATGTTATAAAATATCCTCACTAGGTTTGGTTGTCTAGAGACTATTATGGTAGACAATGCAATGTGTTTTAGGTCTGAGGAATTTATTGTTTTTTGCCAACAATATGGGATCCAAATTTATTACTCTTCCCCATATCACCCATAGGAGAATGGTCAAGATGAGTCCAGCAATAAAAGTATCATCAAAATTATGAAGAGAGTCCTAGATAAAAATAAAAGAGCCTGGGATTCAAATTTGCAATAGGCACTATGGGTTGATAGAGTGACAGTGAAAAATGCCATTGGTTGTGCACCTTTTGATTTGGTTTATGGTATCCGTGCTAGGTTGCCACAAAACAACTTATTGCAAATGTAAAAATTTGTCCAATAATATGATGAGGAATTAGCTGATGACATGAGGATCAAAATAGATGATTTGATACAATTGGATGAATCAAGAAGGGAAGCACAGGACAAAAATGTTAGGTTGTAGCTACATTGTAAGGATTTGTATGACAAAAGAACCACTATAAGAAGTTTTGAGAATAATGACTTGGTATTGATGTTAAATTATAGACTAGAAGATAAAGGAAAACATGGAAAATTTGATCCTATTTAGTTGGGACCATACATGATTGACAGTAAGTGGGGTTTTGATTCTTACTTTTTGAAAGATTTAATTGGAAATGTTTTAGAATTTCCAGTTCACGAACAATTCATGAAATTCTACTTCTCTTGAAGTTCTTAGTATCCATGAACAATAGGTTTGTACATATTATTATTTTTAGTTATCTGCTATAAGTTAGTTTCCTTTTTGTTAGTGATATGCTTGTCCCTGAGATAATAGAATCTTGCTAGGCTTGCAAGAGACATACATCCCCAGTAAGAGCCACTGTTAGGTCTATTAAATTATCTGCTTCGATGGAGTTCCTCTAGCATCTTTTTGCAAGTTTTTTGGGCTTAGTTCTTAAACCCTACAAGCCTTCCTAAGCGCTTGGTTCTTTTTAGTCAAAAAACCCTAAACCCTTTGGCATGTTATAAAATGGAGTTAATTTTTATGTCACTTAAGTTGCTTAAGGGTCATGTGTTTAGGTTGTCATCGAGTGGGGCCACACCTTTTAATTTTTCCTTAGGACCTAGCGGGTTGTATTTATTTTCCTAAGTCTAATGTCCTCATGGTGAATTATTTATTTTTACATCTATTGAGCATGTCCCTTTTCATCTGACAATTGGAATGATCCCTTGATCATGAGATACAACTACTTTATTCTTCAAGGCATAG
Source organism: Thuja plicata (assembly GCA_018584345.1). NCBI lineage: Eukaryota > Viridiplantae > Streptophyta > Pinopsida > Cupressales > Cupressaceae > Thuja > Thuja plicata. The sequence continues at coordinate 2,002,318 of MU225079.1, forward strand.
CAATGTGTAGCCACGTTCCCTTATTAGATGATGGCGGGCCCTTTCCCTTATGGGTTTACAATGATGATGTGATCTGGAAGATCATTTCAATCTAGCGGTAAGCTATATTCTACAATCAACAAGTGCATAAGAGTTAAACCATCACGGGAAAGTGATCGAGTGCCATGTCGAAAGTGGTCGGGCCTATAAACAGTTTGATGATCCATCAGATCCAATTTGATCGTGCGGTTTGTGTGATTCTTCTATGCCAAAGATGTAGTTTGTTTATCAATCACAAGATCATGCCCTTGCACCACATGAAGGTAAGTGGGACCAAGAATGTTGGGTTACTAAGGCAGTTTCTAGATGGTTAGATCTTTCTGATCTAATGAATAACACTTTACCATTGAGAAAAGATGCACGGAGATTAGTTTTCAAGGCATTATGTTATGCCCTACATACCCATCCATACATTTTGTGGGAAAAATGTTGGGTCCCCTCTTTTCACTTTGGCTCTTGCCTTGTCTTCTATTTTCTTTGTTTCCTTCTCTGGGCTTTCCCTCCCATGAGGTTTTTTTTCTTTCTACTTTTGTCTTTCGTGCCTCTGGGACCCAGTCCCAAAGTTTGTGGTTCTTTCAAAAGCCAGATTCTGGACTCAAGGATTATCCACCACGATGTCTTCTTCCTGCGAGAAGGTATGGTTGCATGGAATCCCTGGGCCCAGAGGTTTTCCTATTCCAGAGTTTGTGGAGGAGAGGGTAACTTGCTTTTAACTTGAGTATAAATAGGAATTACATGCCACTTTTATAGTCACCGTGATTAAAACACTTGTGCATTCAGAGCAAATAAAAAATGAATTAAGGCTGATTACCTGTGGGTTTGTGGTGAATGTTTGTGGTAATCCTTAAGTTTAGCTTGTTGTAGAGCACTCCTGGTGCTCTTCTCTCCTCGCCTCGCTTTGTGCTTCTAGGTAGGTTCTCTAGTTTCTACTTTTTTTCTCTTTCTAGTTTTGGTTTTTGTTTCATTTTCTCTAGTTCTACGGTTTCCATTTTTTGTGTTTTGCTTCTGGTTTTGCCTCCCATTGGTGGGTTGGATCTGCCAAAGGGTTGTCTACCCTCTATGTAGTTGTAAGTTAGTGTTTATAATGTACATTGTCTAGGGTAGGCCTTGGGCCTGTGTAAATGTTTATAGTCAGGTAGATAGTCTGTAAAAAGCTTGTAAATATTTTGTATTCTAATGTATATATGTTTATGCCTTCTATCCTCCATGTTTTTATGTATATACCCAGTGTATATCCTTTCATTTTGGGTTGAGCTTGCCGTGCTTTTGTCTGTGTTTCCCCAAATCTAAGAACTCACCCGCATGGCATAATACCACCTGGTTGTAACTCGACTCTTGGCTGGTTTCAACCATGGCTATTTCTCTCTCTGTCGTTGGATCAGTCTTCATGGCGCATTTATTTCCCATGCATGCATTTAAGTTCTGCCAAGTGGCTCTCGTCTCACACACATTCAGATAGTTGGGATCATTGTCACCATAACTCCCATTTATTGCATGACCATGTGACACCCACATAAGCCTGCCAACTCATCTTCTGATCACATCTCCCAACGGTTAGTTTTCTGTACTCTGGGCCCTATGTCCTTGACCAACCTATATCTTACTTCTGACAAACATGTTGAAATCCCCAGGCCTGGATAGTGGTTAAATTCCCAAGTCGACATCCTATATATATCTTTCCAGATTTTTTACGTAAACTAACTTTTCAGGTGAAGTGTGCAATGCGGTGGTAAGTCCTCTGGAATCTAGAGCAGCATTTTATGTTATGAAAATTATGATGGTCGCCTTACCTTGCAGGTTTTCAAACATCATGCTTTCACTATGTTGGAGGCATCTGCATCCTCTCCGCCTGAGAGTCCAGATCTCCCCACCATGGAAGTCACCAGGGCAACTGCCAGGTCTAAGAATTAGAGGGCCCTAGAAAAGCTTCCCCTCATTATGAAATATTTGAAGGAAAATACCATTACAGGATAAAAAATCGAACCTAAGGTTCAGTTGATCACTGACACCAGCGTCGAAATGTGGGTATAAATGCAGGCCCTAGTCAAAATGATGTTCATCAAAGGAATGATCGGGGACCAGTTGGCCATCAATGTTGGAGAATCCAGGATTCTAAAGGCCGTTTGCTTCCCATGTTTCATGCAAGCCCTGGAACTCATTCTCACCCTTGCAGCACACTACAACTCCTCCATCCGGGACGTCATGCTCACTTCCTCGGTCCTGATTGGATATCCTACACCCATGGTCTCCCTAGACACTACAAGTTTTTGGGTAGGATTGGGGATCCCTCAGTTTTACAAAGTTGCTGTTGTCACCTGATCCGATGCTGTGGGACAATTTCAGTAGCTAGAAATATATGGCCTAATAGTATTTGAACAACAAATGGCTAAAGACCCCAAAGAAAGAATCCAAAAGAATGAAGTTGGAAATTCCTAGATCTGAATTCAAGGAAAGTATCCAGATGGGGATCATAGCATTATGCAGGATCTTTGGGCAACTCGATGCCCAAGAATTCTTGAGATGGATCTATTACTTCCTATTAGGCATCTCCACCAGCAAATAATATTTTGATTGGGCCACCATCATTTCAAACCATGTGGACTCCCAATTCCTTCAAGTGGCCCGGACCTCTAAATTTTATGTGACATCCTATGTTCTCTGGGCCCTAGCACAATAATGCCCCATCATAAACACGCTTCTCACATCAGGTGTACTTGGGGTTGGCCCAGGCCAAAAGGCTCCCTAGGATTATTTCCCACAAATCCAATGGGAGGCTAGCTTCCTCAGCTTCTTCCAAGTGAATGATGCCTTTGTCTAATACAATCTTCTCACACCTACTCGGGATGCTAGGTACCACCTCTCTAAGGAGGAAATGGATTTGGTGAAAAGTTATAGCCACTACTATATCCAGTTCTAGTAGCATACTTACATTCGGGTAACCGCCTTTTATGGGAAAGCCTATTTGTTGCCCAAGTATTGTGGGAATAAAATAATTCTTTTGGAATACTATCGACAGATCTTAAAACTCCACTCCCTCTACAATGTGAAGAAGGTGGTCAATGTTCCATTCCTAATCACTTGTGGGAATTACTCATGTAGTCTGGCCGCAACCAAGGAGGCGGACAAAGAGCTTAAAAGCTTGGGCTTAGCAAAATTCTATCTGGAGTGGAAGAACTTTGATCCGATAGGTAAAATAGAAATGACACTTCCTCAGGCCAGTTGGATATCTCCGAAGTCCCAGAGATATAGGTTACAATGATTGAGGAGGGTGGACAAACATAGGATGAGAAAATGGCATTGGTTGGGGAAACCGAACCCACAAGAGCAACTGTAACCCCAAATGCCGTGCTCCAAACGCCACTTCCAAAGGTAACATTTTGATGCAGGAGCATCCTGGGTGTAAGGGCAATCTTGCATCACCCAAAAATATGTGTTTTTCTATTCAATAAGGGCTATTTTGTACAAAGCTGCTATTTTTGGAAACTTACTATTTTTAGTAA
>MU225079.1:2011223-2023196 GCA_018584345.1 Thuja plicata
AGGAGCATCCTGGGTGTAAGGGCAATCTTGCATCACCCAAAAATATGTGTTTTTATATTCAATAAGGGCTATTTTGTACAAAGCTGCTATTTTTGGAAACTTACTATTTTTAGTAAGTTGGTCGTTTAAACTTAGAATGTTCTAATTTTCCAAATGAAGGTTCATCTTAGTCATATAAGAATGCCAATTGAATTTCATTGCCAGATCATCTATATTGGCGAAGTTATTAAGGATTTACTTTTGAGATTTTAGGGTGCAAAATCTTTGAGCTCAATTTTCAGGACCTTAGAGGCTCCGGATTGAGGTTGAACCCCCGGTTGACTGGCACTTCGTGAGTCAGGCACTATAGATTGTGATCTCCCCTTTCTGAAAAGTGGTTATAATAGCCAATCGGAGCTACGGTTCAAAAGTTATGGCTTCCGAAAGTTGGGCTACCTAATCTCATGTTTTATAAATATTTAAAGCCGACCCTTTTGTAATAAAAGTGAAAAATAATTAAATGCTAAGGGTAGTCGGCCTTAATGGCTAAATTTCTGGAACCTTCTCGGGCGGTGGAAATTGCCTATATAAAGAAGGCTCGTAGTGTTGTCTAGGGAAGTTCTGGGTAGATCTCGGTAATAATTCAAGGCTTTGTCCTATAGAATATTGTAAGGGAAATGCCCATGTGGCTTTGCATATTGTAATTCTGAAAGTTTGTAATTCCACATTTGTGGAGATAATAAGAAGCCCATTTTCTATTCTTGCAAATTTTTGTTGCTTCTCTGTTTCTGTTATGTGTTTATGGCATTAAGGGGAGAACCCTTCATCATAATTGGGGAGGTGATCATAGCAGCCCAAACATTGAATCTTGGCCTGATGCCTCCCCCACCTCCAGAGGATACACCAGTTGAAGAGAGCATCCTAGTGACAAAGGCTAATGAATAACAACAATAGGATAAGGAGAGGAACCCCAGGGAAGTAAATGATGATCCTAACATCGTGAAGGATGTGGACATTAGGGAAAAATATAAAAATACCACCGGAGTGAGTATCACCAGTGAACCTAAAGATATAGGGAAGGAGTCAGGAATGGCTCACACTGTTGAAGGGGTGCAACAAGATCCCAGGGAGAAATCACAGGAACATATTATGGCTGCAAAGCCACCCCTACCACCACAATGGTTGGTGGAGTCTCACAAGAGGAAGGCCCTAGTGATGCCTAAGGCCCATATCTCCTTGGAGGAGATGATGGCACAAATACAGAGCCCTCCCAAGACCAAGAAAGCCCAGATAGTCCATACTCTTTTGACTGGGCCAGGCAGAGATACAGTTGCGGTGATTGCGACACCATCTCCAGATGTAGATAAGGCAATGAATAAGGTCGATGAGTACTCCATCACTAAGATATCACTAGGAAAGAGAGGGAAACATGGTGAACTAGACTTGTTGAAAGAAGCAACCAAGGTGGTGGAGGCTCATTATGAAAAAGAGGCCCAAAAATTTAGGGCAAAAAAGGAAAATAATGCCAATCTCATGGGGTTGCTGATGGAGCTCGCAGAGCCTCTTACTGCCATTCCTCAGGTGCCTCCACATTTGACACACCACTCCCTCAGAGTGACATAGATTCATTATGGGCAATGAAAAGAAAAGCCCAGGCAGTTGATGAGTGGGTTACATAATAGGTGGGAAACGTCTGGCGTTTCTTAATATCCACACTCCCAGACTTGTATGTGGCCAACAATACTCTACATCAGTCTGAAACTACTATCTCCATCTAGGAGGGAGACATAAAAAATTATGAGGCATGGAAGGCCAAGATGGAAGAGCTCATTGACATCGCAGAAGTTGTCTCTGAGGTAGAAATTTTAGGAGAGGAGTATTTTGACTTTGTCTAGACCCAGCACTCCAAAATTGACCTCACATTGGAGTTAATCAAGCAACTGGTAGGGGAAATGCATGACATAGTCTAGGAAGTTCAATATTCTTTCAATTTATACAAGTAATTCATCTTCAAGGTCTTTGGAGCTGATCCCTTCAGCACTGAAACATGCACTCTAGAGGAATATGTCCTAGGAAAGTTTGACGAGCTAATCGAGTCTCGGTATGGATCCCCGGAGGGAATGGATGGAGTGAAAATGTTAAGGCTCACACGCATGGTGCTTCAAAGTCAAGACATGACCAAGATGGCGGTGGAGTTCAAGGCAAAAGTTCCCGATTTGGACGAGAAATTGGAGGCGGCCAAATACTAATGGGCCAGCCTTAAGGACATAGATGAGGATGGAATCACCCAGCTCCTGTAGACATTCAATGATACTAAGGAGCAATAAAATCCTCCAGGCTCCAGAGATGATCATCAGGAGATGTAATTTTTGTGTTCATTCATTATTTGGGGCGCAAGCTCCTAGATCTCAGAGTCCTGGATCCAATATTATTTTTGGAATTCTTTAAAGTGACCCATGTCCCAATTTTCAAGGCTGACCGGTCACTTTCAAGGCAGTCAATAAAAGGTGTTAGAGAACAGGTAACCACAATAAGGCACATTAGCTCGACAAGAGGGTTCTGACAGATGGTCTTCCCACAACACCACTTCAATGTTACACCTAGAACATCAAAGATAGGGTGCCGCTTTCCCATTTATGAGGCATGTAGCCTCAATCCCTCGGGGATCAAATTTCTTCTTTTCTTCTCCTAGCTCTCTTCTCAAGGCTGATTCTTCCACTCCTCTTTTCTTGTCTTATTCTTCTGACATGGCAGACCTTTTTTCATCTCAGGGTCTTTTGTAGTGTGGCACAGGTAGTACCGACCACTAGAAATAATATTATATTGTTAAGAAAGTTAGGTTAATTTTACGTCAAAACTTGTGTATAAATAATAATTCCGACCTCATTCCAAGGGTCGGCAAAATTGATTATTTTGCAGTCCACAGCTAATAGCATTTTAGTTTTCTCAGTTCTTATTTGCAGAGCTCAATGCTCTTTAGTCTTTAAAAGATTTTAGAAGATAGATGCTCCCTTGGAGCCACCATTGTAACACGCACCAGTGCTTGCTGGAGATATGTTAATGAAGAAGGAAGGGTTCTATCAATGACGTTGTTAGCATTCTAATCTATGGGTTGATGGTATTTTATACTTTATGTTCTTATGTCCTCTACTCTAATACTTCACGTAGATTAACAACCTCCTTTTCCTTTGCTATTGATTAAATATGAGCTGATGGTTCTATATTTCTTCTGTATTTCATGTAGTGTGTTAGAGCATTGTCAATGTTTTGAATGTCTAAGTATAACTATAGGTAGATGGAATATTTCTAACTCTGTAGTATCTTTTGAAGTTTATTTGGTAAAGTTAACAAATGCTTGCAAGAAACCCCATTCACTTGAATCCCCAGAAGAGATGAGCCAAGATAACTAGCTATCCCCCAAAATAAAAAACCACATTTCCCAACTAAGCTCCTATACTATTGAGACCCGACCCTCATGTGCTTGAAGGCCCGGGGAATATCATTTCCCCAGAAAACCTTTATAGGTGAAGTTGGCTGGTACCCCAGTACCTGGTGACAACTTATATATGTTGGCAGACCCATTCACAAAGACCTGTCAATAGAAACTGGCGCTAGAAGGAGGGTATGAACTCATCCCCCTCTGAGGATTCAGATTTTACACTGCCCAAGGGTTCCCCGAGCCATAGTTTTAGGAGTCAATCCTTTAGTGGGATTGAATCATTTTCACTAGAAATATTCAAAATATTCCTTAGATCAATTCCTAATCCCAAATGGTTTTTCAAACTCAAGCCCCCACTCAAAAGAAATGGACCCTGAAAGCCAAGTCAACCACCATTGTCTAGGGATCTAGCATACCAAAAAATACCCAAGTCCCCCAGACAACCCTGGGAATTAGCGCTAAACCTAGTCAAAATCCAACACCCCCAATGGCTATATATTTTGGAAATACCAGGTCTCCAATAGGAACTTTTTTGGGTACAGCCAACGATTTACCTTCGTACCCAGAAAATATTTGTCCCCGATATGAGCACTTAGGCTTGCAAACCATAGAAGAGCATCTACAAGCATAAAAAGATGCCATGAACCGACACCAGATCCAACATTAGGATGTTGTGACCTAGATGTTCCCTCTATCCCTAGGACAGAATGAGTTGAACTAGTACCTTAACCTTCCCTCCAACTCCATCAACAGTTGGCAGGACATGGAGGATGCCTTCCTGGCTGCCTTCTACGTACATGTTGACCTAGCGTGGTCCCACAACTAGTTTATTTCTATTAGGAAGGAACTGAATGAGCCCCTTGCAGCATTCAACCACCGATTCCATTGCACCTTGAAGTGGTGCACATGTCCCTTCATCCCATCCATGGATGTAACTATCCAGGGCTATCTCAATGCGATGGAACCCTTCGTTGCCACTCTCCTCTAGAGAACCACCACCCCCAAAGACTGGGATAATTTGGCAAAGGTTTACAACCTGGCCTTGGAGTTGTCCCGTGGTCTCAACAAATCCCTAGGCGGGATTGGGCAGAGCATGCCATTTAACATGATACCCAGTGGAACTTCTTACACCAGGGGATATAACCCCAATCAAGCAATGGGTGCCCCTAAGATGGCCATGAATTCTCCACCACCACTGGTAGACCAGTAAGCCCAGTATGTGTATCCATCTCAAACCCAGACAACATTGGGCTTTGAATCTTTTCCCTAGAACCAGCCATAATAAATGCAACAACCAGAGATAGAACCACCTAGAGTGCCTTTCTTTTAGTCATCTGTAGTTGGAGGATTGCTGCCCTAGACTCTGGTGAATGTTGTCACTTTCCCAGGAAACCAACAACAACAATCGTCACATTGTGACACAAATACCCAGTTGACCACCAAGGTTGAATCCCTCCGGTGAATGTTGTCTACACTGACTGTGGACATGGGTCAACTGAAGGCGGGGTCCTCTACACCCCACAACACCAATTCCCAGAGAGGGAATATTTTCTCTAGCCAAAAAAATAACAATGCTAGAGGAAGAAATTTCAACAACGGGCCTCAGCCCAACCAACAATAATGGAATAAAAATGCTAACGCCGGAGGTCCACCTCCAAACCAAAACACCAATCAGGGTGGTACTGGACTGTCCCATTTCACACCAGTTAGAGACTTCTAGCCCATGAATAACTGGTGTAGATTGCACGACATAGGCTCTCACAATGAGGTAAACTATGCCATGCTCAAGAAACTCATCATGATTTCCCAGGTGGACAGACAACAAGCTTCTGATCCTACTCCCCCAGAGCCTCCTATATAAGAGCCCACTCATGGTGCATTTTCCTGTGAGACCGTCTTCTTTGGGACAGGTAGAGAAGTTGAAGAGGAACTTGAATTATAGGGGTTCTTTGATGAATCTTTTTTGGCCTTTGAGGCCAATGCCTTCACCAACCCACGGACTCCCTACAACACTCAGAGTTAGGCTGGTAAAGGACCAGTTTACATGCTTGCACTTACCAAGCACACTCCTCCCCGAGACAACACGACTGGTCAGTTGGTCCCTCCAAAGGGCTCTGGCTCTAACCAAGCTAAAGACTTGGCCGAGGGAAACCACCAATTCCGGGGAGGGGGGTTTGACATCACAAAGGCATTAGAACAAACCACCACCTCCATGACGTTGATAAAGGTTTTGTTAAACTGTCTTGAGTAGAAGAAGTCTCTTTTGAAGCTCTTGGGAAACCTAAAAGCTGCCAGTCGCCCACCCAAGACTGTCTCTTTCGAGGATGCTAACATGGCTATCTTCTAGGGAAACATTGAGGATCCTCCCTTCCTACTAGGCTTGAACATACAAGGGAAGAACATACACAACTACCTAGTATATTCTAGGGCTTTGAGCAACATCATGCCTTTATCCATATGCCAGAAGCTTAGATTTTGAACCACCTCCTCTAATGGTGTAGTAATCCAACTGGATGAAACTACTATAAAAATGGTGGGTGAATTGAAGAATGCCCAGATTTAACTCATCCAGGACCCTAGGATAGCCAACATAATTGACATCCAAGTGGTGGACATCCTAGAGACTTATGGGATGTTACTAAGTCGTAATTGGTCCAAGTCCTTGAATGGGTATTTTTTGACCCACTTCTCCCACTTATGGCTCCATTGGGAAGGAGAATCTAATAAGATCCAAGTTGAAAGTGAGCCCCAGATGAAACAGGCCCTTACCAAAGTCAGGAGGGTGAATGAGGTCCTCTTCTCTGAGACTTTCCCAGGGGTGTACAAACCCTTTGAAATCTTAACATTTGAGTTCACCCCTGGGGAGGACCCCATAGTTTTGCAAAGAACCCAGGACCTGGAAGAAAAATTAAGAGTTGAGGTTAACTCTCAGGGTGCCACAATGACCCTCGCCACACTCTTTCTTGGAACCTGGTGCTAGGTACATTACCAGTTTCATTCAAAGCTAGATTGTGAACCATGCCTTGCCACTGCTACCTAGCATATCAATGCCCTCAAGAAGAAGGAACACACAGCTGATTCCACGGGACCCAATGCTTCTACTAGCAACGCCTTTTCAGTGCCATTTGTTTGGGAATCCCAATTAAAAATTCCTCCAGAGGCAAACCTCACCCACGTACCATCAGCGCTAGAGGAAACTCCTCCCAACCCTCCCAAGAATAATTCAAAGACCACTTCATCTTCCCAGCCCCAGATAACAAATGATGACTTGTAGACCCTTAAGTTTGATGGGTCCCAAACCAAACAAGGTTGTGGGGCCGGAGTGGAATTAATCAACCCGTGGGGAAAATCCTTCCTCGCATCCTGTAGGATGTAGTTTAACTGCATGAACAACCTCATAGAGTACAAGGCTTTGGTCCTCAGACTCCTTTTTGCACTAAGGAAAGGAATCACTCACCTTCGGGCCCTGGGAGATTCAGAGTTGAATTTTAAGCAAGTCTAGAGTCAATGTACCTATCACGATAAAAGGCTGGCTACATACCGCAACCATGCATGGAGCCTTATTAAATATTTTTATGCCTTTGGTATCAATCTTATTCCCTGGAGATGAAACTATATCCTGGATGCCCTTGCCATTTTTTCCAGCACCCTCGAGCCCATGGCTAGCTCGCGACTTTGGATATTCTCTGTTGAGATGATCCCTACCCCATCCCTTCCAGAAAATGTCACCCATTTTTAGGTCTTTGAGGACGATCAACATATCCTGGCCATCATGTCTAATGTTGGTGTCTTTGAGGACCAGATAGTGGAAGAGAGATCACGATGATACTGGACAGGGTGATGAAGATGATGGGATCACAGACCTACCAACCAACACCATACCTAAAGGGATGGTCGTACTTGAACAAATATTTGACTCAGACCCTCGAGGCTAGGAAAAGATATCATCCTCCTCTGAGGGAGGAAAATTTGAGAAAGTGAACATCGGCTAGCCCAGTGAAGAGAAAATAATAGACATTGGCACCTCCTACTCCCCTGAGGAGAAGGAGAAGATTCTCGCGGTTCTCCATGAATACATTGATGTGATTGCATGAGGATATGAGGATTTGAAGACATATGATACATCCATTATGACTCATACCATCCCACTCAAACCTGATGCAAATCCTTTCTAGCAAAAATAACGATCGATCAACCCACTAATCGAGCCTCTGATTTACTAAGAGGTCTAAAAGCTACTGTCGGCTTGGATAATCTTTCCAATCTGACATACTACGTGGGTTTCCAACCTAGTCCCTGTGAGGAAGAAAAGTGGTGAGATCCACCTTTGCGTGGATTTTTGAAATTTAAAAAAAGCCTACAAGAAAGAAAATTACCCTCTCTCCTCGTTGGATGAGGTATTGCAAATCATGAATGGATCACAAATGATGTCCTTCTTAGATGGGTACTCTGGGTACAACCAAGTCATGGTTAAATTTGAGGATAGAGAAAAAACTGTGTTTACCACTAAGTGGGGAATGTTTGCCTACCAGAGAATGCCCTTTGGCTTGATTAACACAGGGGCCACATTTCAAAAGGCTATGGACATTGCATTCAAGGGCCTTGTGAACTGGTGTATAATCATCTACATGGATGATTTGACTATCTTTTTCTAGGACAAACGTGATCACTCCGCCTAACTTGCCCAGATTTGTGAGAGATGTTGCCAGTATGGAATATCCCTCAACCCTATGAAATACATATTCAAGGTCAGTGAAGGGAAGTTTCTCAGGCATATTGTCTCTGAGAAGGGTATATCCATTAACCTGAGAGATTTGAAGCACTGCTAAACCTACAAATGCCTGGCAGCAAGAAAGAAATGAGGTCTTTCTTTGGAAAGATCAACTTTGTCTGATGGTTCATCATTGAATTCACTGAGATCATGAAGCCACTCAACGAGATAATGAAGGAAGATACTAATATTGAGTGGAGTCCTGAAGCAAAGTGGGAGTTTGCCCAGATTAAACAAACAATAATGGAGGCACTAGTCCTGGCTAGTCTGGACTACTCCCTCCCCTTTCACATTTATTCCTTTGCTTTGCCGCATTCTGCCATGGCAGTTTTGACCTAGAAAGTTGAAGGAGAAGAATGAACAATAGCTTTCATGAGCTCCCCCTTTAAGAATGCCAAAGTCTGGTATTCACCGTTGGAAAAGTAGGCCTTTGCTCTCGTTTGCACCGTGAAGAAATTCTGACATTATATTCTCTGGAGCAAGGTGCATGCCATTATCCCAGACCAGGAAGTAAAATCTCTGCTGATGTAGAGTGAATTGGGTGAGAGATGGGCAAAATAGATGGCCATCCTCCAGGAATACAATTTGGAAATGCAACCCATGAAGATAGTCCGAGGCTAGGGACTATGTAGAGTGATGGCAGAAGAGAATCCCCACATTGAATGTCAGACATATACAGTGGAGTCCATCACTTAGAATCCATGGTACACAGACCTGGTGTACTTATTGTTGAATAACAGATGCCTAGAGGGATTGCCTCCAAACAAATGTCATGTCCTGCGGTTCAAAAGTGCACACTTCATGATTAAAAATGCCATGCTTTTTCATAAAAATTATGAGGGAGTGTACCTCTGATGCATTGATAGGGTTCAAGCTGTAAAGATAATCAAAGAATTTCATAGGGAGTTTGGAACCAGGCATGGCTCAACTGATGCCACTACCCATCAAATTCTCCAGGCTAGATATTATTGGCCCTGTATCTTCAAAGATGTCTACACTCACATCAGGAAGTGCCACACTTGCCAAACTGCAACACATCATGAGTGGAACCCGGCTATGCCTTTACAGTCGGTCTTTGAAGCCAGACCCTTCACCCAATGGGCATTTGAATTTATTAGGGAAATCAACCCCAACTTGTCTACCAACCAACGGTACATTCTCACTGCTATCGATTATTGCACCTAGTGGTCTGAAGCAATACATTGTAAAAACAATACGACAGATGTAGTCATAAAATTCCTGGAAGAAAACATTGTCACAAGATTCAAAATGCCCTTTTCTATAGTATATGATAATGGTCCAGCATTTTCTTTGGCACAATTAATTGAATGGACCTATGACAAGAATGTCACTTTGAAGTTTTCTAGCAACTATTACCCTTAGGGGAATGGTGTGGCTGAATCAACTAACAACAATTTGCTTGAAGTGATCAAACATCTATTAGAACAGAACTCTTGGGACTAGCACCAAAAGCTAAGATTCGCCCTTTGGGTAGATTGTATTCAAATTAAGGCCACCCAGGGGACAGCCCCATTCCATCTGGTTTATGGCTAGAACCCAATGTTCCCCATTAACATACAAATCCTAGTTTTATAGTTTATGTAGGAATTCAGCATCTAGAACAATATCATGGAGGTTTGGCTCCTAAATCAGCTGTGGATGGAAGAACAAAGAGATGCAGCCCTTGAAAATTTTGCGCATCACCAAGCAGTGGTGAAATGATGGTTTGATCGAAGAGCCCAGTATAAGGCCTTTTAGATTTTGGACTTGGTCCTCTTGTGGGATAAGGCCCGAGAAAAGAAAGGAAAGCGCACCAAATTCCAACGGCTCTGGCTCAGACCATATTTGATCTCAGAGATCTGCGAGGAAAACACCTATCACCTTAGTACCATGACTGGAGAAGCCGTTGCATTTCTCGTCAATGGATAGTTTCTCTAGCATTATTTTGAATGAAGTGAGTTTGTCTAGAATTGTACTATATGTAAATCTTCTTGCTTGTAAATATCTTTCTTGGTGCCCTGTTTGGGGTGCCTTGTAAATAGTTTTGTTGGCTATCCTCTGGGACTGCTCCTGCTCTTTTTTTTTTTTTTTTTTTTCGGCTTCGTTCTTCCTTTTTTGAGTCCCCAGTATTCTGCTCGCCCTTTTTTGTATACTGGTATGCTTCACATAACATATATTCCCAAGAATGGCACATTTCGCATTTATGGTGAACTCATAATCTATTATTAGCATGGTGGAATTGGTCTGGTCTCCGGAGTTATTTTGTAAGTTTGGTAACAATTTATGAGAAATATTCATCGGATTCATCCCTATAAGTCTAGAAATTAGTTAAATAAAAATCAAAAGGAACAAGTAATCAGACACACCAAAATTAGATCGGTCGCACTAGTTTGTTGGCCCAAGTCAGAAAAACATTTAAATTCTTCTCGGGTCCAGTGTTTTTCTTCCCTATCTAGAGCATTAAAGTGGGTGGAAGGGTGAAATAAGTATCACCGTTAAATTTAGCTAAGCTTAAGCTTAATGGTGAAAGAAGTACCGCCTTCCCAACCAGAAAAGAATAAGATGAAGAGAAACGACAAAGCGGAGAAATTTTGGTATCCAAGGGAAACAAGAAAATTTGATTACTTTGGTTTGACATATTCAGTGCCTCTTCTCTGCTTCTCCCAGAGGTCATCGGCTTGATTTTCTTTCAAAGCACACACTTTACAACTGACGAAAGACCAAGGATTGAATCATGTATGGGTTAGATTTTCTTAGACACTTCATACCTTGCAAGCAGGATACTCCAAGTCACGATTGATTCTGGTTCTGCTAGCCAGAGATTCAGTAGTTCTCAAATGCACTAAGGCATTTTTCCCAGATAGTCACCATTTTTTATGCCCTGCATACCCGTCCCTAAATTTTGTGGGAAAAATGTTGGGTCCCCTCTTTTCGCTTTGGCTCTTGCCTTGTATTCTATTTTATTTGTTTCCTTCTCTGGGCTTTCCCTCCTATGAGGTTTGTTTTCTTTCTTCTTTTGTCTTTCATACCTCTGGGACCTAGTCCCAGAGTTTGTAGTTCTTTCTAGAACCAGATTTTGGACTCTAGGATTCTCCGCCATGATATCTTCTTCCCATGAGAAGGTATGGTTGCACAGAATCCCCGGGCCCAGAGTCCGGAGGTTTGCTTGTTCTATATTTTTCAAAGGAGAGGGTAAATTGGTTTTACCTTGGGTATAAATAAGAATTACATACCACTTTTACAGTCACCATGATTAAAACTGTAATACCCACTCATATTTTTCTTTTTAGTTTGTGATGCCATACTCTTTTAGGCATTAGTTTTAGTTGATTGGCCAAATTATTTTAGGCTACTTCCATGAGAGCTACTATTCTTTTAGTTGATGGTGATTATTGGTTATGATGTTATGGATGATTATCATGATGTGATGATTTATGTTTTTATCATATTGTACTTACCCCATACTTGTATGTGTATGGTTATCATGTTTACGTATCTGTTTGCATGTTATTGTGGTAGAGGACGGAGACGTAGTTACTTTCTTCGGTGAGATCCACATGTTCGACCGATCCCTATCATTGTTTGCGATATTATATTATGTATGTACATGCATGTTCTTTTGATGACAGGTTTGCAAGTACAGGGCATCATCTTCCCTGAATTGGCAGTAGTGAGCGTGCCCATAAATATTCATCTCAATGGTAAAGAGGGGAGGTAACATACAGATCCAAAACCCTAACCTAAGCCTAATCATCCTAATGTTGGATGAGTTTCAGTATGACTA
>MU225079.1:2034303-2069014 GCA_018584345.1 Thuja plicata
ATATATATAGTGTAGTTAATTTTTAATCAATTAATTGACATTATATTAAGTCATGATGTAATTAATGTACGCTCCTAGTTAGATTTATTAATGGATGAAATGAGTTTATTTTATGCATGTGGACGGTTTAAAACAGATAAAAATGTTATCCATGTATTTTCATTTTTCAATCCTTTAGGATGTTTTCATTCTTTGCATCCGTATGGATCTCTTGTGCTTGAATGTATTATTTTGGGGGCATTAGTTGACCTAGGATGTATACAGAGGCCAGGGGGAAGTATTTATATTTCTGTTACTTCATGGCATGTGTGTTATCAAGTTATTACCCTAAACTGACCATGTGACCCTTTCGATTCTGTTATCTGTTTGTGTACCTATGTGACCGTTCCTGATTGTGTGGGATACTTGATTTGGGGTACACTAGGGTTGTGAGCTATGCTAGATCTATTAGGATCTCTAAGCCTAGGGTAGGTTACCTAGATGTGTAGTAGGGGGTGGCTTGCAATAATTTTCATGTCTTTAAGTGACTACTGGATTGCTTATTGTAGAGTTTCTTAATAAGTGATAACTAAAGACATATTTGGGGATATTAAAATGGACTAATAAGATGTGTCCTCACCCATTGTTGAGTGCTAGTATAGGCTAAGGTGGTGTTGAGAAGATGTTAGTTTCCCTGCGAGGTACCTGACATAGTTAGTGGCCTTGTCAGTATGAGAGGTCATTAACTCCATGTATGGTCACTTGGGTGCCGGAATCCATTGGGATTATCAGGGCTAAACTTAAGGGTTAGACGTACATGATGACACCTTCTTTTACACATGCTAGATTTCCTACATTGTTAGTTGCCTCTGGATTAGTGAGTCTTACCTATCATGATGATTAGTACACCAGATTAGAGAGCTATCAGGATCCCTTGTTTAGTGGTTTTCCTTCTTGGTATTGGATATCCGACTGCGATCTATTGTTATCTCCTCAGCACGGTGGGGTGGACCTTTGTGGTTCCACACAGACGGGTGGTAGTGATTCTTTATCCACTGAGATTCAACGTCCTTGTACCAGGTGCTTAATGATTCTTTGCAGATGAGCTCTTTATGTTCCTTCATCATTTATTATGTAATTTCATTATGGTAAATCTTGTATTAGAGTATCACATGTGATACCTAATCTGGAAATTGTAATTAGAATAGAGTGATTACCACATACCTTGCGACATGTGCAGTGGATGTGAGTTTATGGTGGTTTCATGGTTATCCACGATGATTTTAATTATAGTTATGTAAGTTGTATTTGATGTATCTATTTTAATGGAATCTTTTTCTATATTGTTAGTTGTGTTTGGGTTTAAGTAATTCAATGTCATTACCAGTGGGTTTGTGGTGATTGTTCATGGTAATCCTTAAGGTTAGCTTGTTGTAGAGTGCTCCTAGTGCTCTTCTCTCCTTACCTCCCTCCATTCTTCTAGGTAGGTTCTTTGGTTTCTTCTTTTTTGCTCTTTCTGGTTTCAATTTTTGTTTCATTTTCTCTTGTTCTGCGGTTTCCATTTTTTGTGTCACTTCTAGTTTTGCCTCTTGTTGGTGGGTTGGCTCTGCCAGAGGGTTGTCTTCCCTCTTTGTAGTTGTAAGTTAGTGTTTATAATGTACATTGTCTAGGGTAGGCCTTGGGCATGTATAAATGTGTATAGTCAAGTAGATAGTCTATAAAAAGCTTGTAAATACTCTTTATTCTGATGTGTATATGTTTTGGCCTTTGGCCCTCTGTGTTTTATGTATATACCTAGTGTATATCCTTCCATTTTGGATCAAGCTTGCCGTGCTTTTGTCTGTGTTTCCCTAAATCTGAGAACTCACCCGCATGGAAAAATACCACCTAGTTGGAACTCGACTCTTGGCTGGTTTCAACCATGGCAGTTTCTCTCTCCGCCGTCAGATCAATCTTCATGGTGCATTTATTTCTCATGCGCACATTTAAGTTCTACCAAGTGGCTCTCATCTCACATGCATTTAGATAGTTGGCATCATAGTCACCATAACTCCCATTTATTGCATGACCATGTGACACCCATGTAAGCCTGACAACTCATCTTCTGGTCACATCTCCCACTAGTTAGTTTTCCAGACTCCAGGGCCTACGTCCTCGACCAACCTATATCTTACTTCTAACAAACATGCTAAAATCCCTGGGCTCGGATAGTGGTTGAATTCCCAAGTTGACATCCTATTCATATCTTTCCAAATTTTTGATGTAAACTAACTTCTTAGGTGAAGTGTGCAATGTGGTGGTAAGTCCTCTAGAATTTGGAGTAGCATTTTATCTTATGAAAATTATGACGGTCGCCTTACCTTGTAGGTTTTCAAACATCACACTTTCACTATGTCAGAGGCATCTACATCTTCTCCACTCGAGAGTCTAGATCTCCCCACCACGACAGTCACCAGGGAAGCCATGAGGTCTAAGAATGAGAGGGCACTGGAAAAGCTTCCCCTTAATAGGAAATATTTGAAGGAAAATACCTTTATAGGATCAAAAATCAAATCCAAGGTTTAGTTGATCACCGACACCAGTGCCAGAATGTGGGAAGAAATGCAAGCCCTAGTCAAAATGATGTTCATCCAATGAATGGTTAGGGACCAGTTGGTCATCAATGTTGGAGAATCCAGGATTCTAAAGGCTGCTTGCTTCCCATGTTCTGTGCAAGCCCTAGAACTCATTCTCACCCTTACAACACACTACAACTCCTCTGTCCGGGCCATCATGCTCGCCGCCCCAGTCCCGACTAAATATCATACACCCATGGTATCCCTAGATGCTACAAATATTTGGGTAGGATTGGGGATCCCTTAGTTTGACGAAGCTACCATCATCACCTAATCTGATGCCTTAGGACAATTTCAGTAGCTAGAAGTTATGGCCTGACAATATTTGAACAACAAATGGATGAAGACCCCAAAGAAAGATTCCAAAAGATGAAGCTAGAAATCCCCAGATCTAAATTCAAGGAAAGTATCCAGATGGGGATCATAGAATTATGCAGGATCTTTGGGCAACCCCATGCCTAGGAATTCTTAGGATGGATGTATTACTTCCTATTAGGCATCTCCACCGGTGAACAATATTTTGATTGGGCCGCCATCATTTCAAACCATGTGGACTCCCAGTTCCTTCAAGTGGCTCGGAGCTCTAAATTCTATATGAAATCCTATGTTCTTTGGGCCCTAGCACAACAAAACCCCATCACAAATGGGTTGCTCACATCAGGTGTACTTAGGGTTGGCCTAGGCCAAAAGG
This sequence comes from Thuja plicata, assembly GCA_018584345.1. Lineage (NCBI taxonomy): Eukaryota > Viridiplantae > Streptophyta > Pinopsida > Cupressales > Cupressaceae > Thuja > Thuja plicata. Next base: position 2,037,589 of record MU225079.1, read on the forward strand.
CTCCCTGGGATTATTTCTCGCAAATCCAATGGGAGGCTAGCTTCCTCAGCTTCTACCGAGTGAATGATGCCTTTGTCTACTACAATATTCTCACACCTACCTGGGATGTTGGGTACTGCCTCTCTAAGGAGGAAATGGATTTGGTCAGAAGTTATGGCCACTACTATATCCAGTTCCAACAGCATACTTACATTTGGGTAACCGAATTTTCTGGGAAACCCTATTTGTTGCCCAAGCATTGTGGGAACAAAATAATTTTTTTGGAATACTGTCAACAGATTCTGGAACTACACACCCTCTACATTGTGAAGAAGGTGGTCAATGTTCCATTCCCAATCACCTATGGGACTTACTCGTATAGTCTAGCCATAGCCAAGGAGGTGGAAAATGAGCTTAAAAGCTTGAGCTTAGCAAAATTCTATTTGGAGTGGAAGAACTTTGATCCGCTAGGTAAAATAGAAATGAAACTTTCCAGGAATCAAAGCCCCATATATTCCACATGGAGGACTTCTAAGAAGATTTCCATGATGATTTTGAATTCCAGAGCTGACACTTCTTCTAGATGACAATGGGGATGATGGAAAGGTTAAAACTTTAGAAATTCCCAGGTGACTTTTCAGACACCGAGTCCACAATACACCCTCAGTACAAAGAGAAGGGAATAGACAAGATGGCTCTTCCTCCAGTAGATTGGAATGCCTAGCAGGGGCCAACTATTGAAGATATCACTCATGACGTGGTCGAGCATAGCCACGCTTATTTCAAAAGGGAGTGCCTAGGGAGTACATGCAGAGTTGGCCCGACAGTGTGGGGATTGACCTCTGGAGCCGAAACCTCTTCACAAGGAGAGGATAAAGTATAAAAAAAAATGGGGACCCTATCACAAACCCCATCTACAATCCTTAGAGAAGAGAAAATACAACATATGTTGTCGGTCTCCCAGCAGATGAAAGACAAACTAATCATGCGGTTGGCCACCCCGGTACTCATGACCGGGTCCATTCATCCTCCCTCTTCCCCTTCATTGGAAGCATTGATGGTCTAAGAAATAGGATCCAAAATGAAAGAGGAGAAGGCAGCTCTAATGGATGCAGGGCCCCCTTTGGTAACCAAGAGAAAGAAAAAGAAGACTAACTCTCAACCAAGGGTGGAGCCAGAACTCGGGATGCCAAGCATCCAAGAAGTACAAATTATTTCTTTGACTCCCCAGAGCCAGAAAAAGAGCCTAAGGATATCCCAGAGAACCCCCCTCCCCATGATGAATTTGATGATTTATTTGGAACTAAAGAATTTGGAAACTTGCAGGGGGATATCATAAAGTCAGCGAAAGAAATTGCCGCACAGGAGGAACTCTTGGAGCAAGAGCCTACACAAGAGCAGGAATCCCATGAAGAAGAAGAAAAGGGACAGGAATAGGTGGATATCTCTAAAGTCCAATAGATACAGGTTACATGGATTGAGGAGGGCAGACAGACACAGGATGAGAAAATGGAATTGGTTGGGGAAACCGGACCCACGGGAGCAACCATGACCCCAATTGTCATGCTCCAAATGCCACTTCCAATGGTAACATTTGGGGAGGTGATCATAGTGGCCCAAACATTGAATCTTGGCCTGACACCTCCTCTACCTCCAGAGAATACACCATTTGAAGAGAGCATCCCAACAATAGAGGCTGATGAAGAACAACAACAGGATAAGGATAGGAACCCTGGGGAAGTAAATTATGATCCTAACATCATCAAGGATGTAGACATCAGGGAAAAAGATACAAATAACACCAGAGTGAGTATCACCGGTGAACCTAAAGGTATAGGGAAGGAGTCAGGAATGACTCACACTATCGAAGGGGCGTAGCAAGATCCCAGGGAGAAATTGCAGGAACAAATTCTGGCTACAAAGCCACCCCTACCACCACAATGGTTGGTGGAGTCTCACAAGAGGAAGGCCTTGGTAATGCCTAAGGCCCATCTCTCCTTGGCGGAGATGATGGCACAAATGCAAATCCCTCCCAAGACCAAGAAAACCCAGACAATCCATACTCTTCAGACTGGGCTGGGCGGAGATACAGTCGTGGTGATTGCGACACCATCCCCAGATGTAGATGAGGTAATTGCTAAGGCCAATGAGTACTCCATCACTGAGATATCACTGGGGAAGAGAGGGAAATAGGGTGAACTAGACCTGTTGAAAGAAGAGACCAAGGCGGTGGAGGATCATTATGAAAAAGAGGCCCAAAAATTTAGGGCAGAAAAGCAAAAGAATGCCAATCTCATGGGGTTGCTGACAGAGCTCATGCAACCTCTTATTTCCATTCCCTCAGACACCTCCACATCTGATGCACTACTCCCTTAGAGAGACATATATTCATTAAGGGCAATGAAAAGAAAAGCCTAGGAAGTTGATGAGTGGGTTACAGAATAGGTGGGAAACGTCTAACATTTATTAATACCCACACTCCCAGACTTGTATGTGGCCAACAATACTCTACATTGGGCCGAAAATACTATCTCCATCTGGGAGGGAGACATAAAAAATTATGAGGCATAAAAGGCCGAGATGGAAGAGCTCATCGGCATCAGAGAAGAAGTTGTCTCTGAGGCCGAAATTTTAGGAGAGGAGTCTTTTGACTTTGTCTAGACCCAGCACTCCAGACCTGACCTCACATTGGAGGTAATCAAGCAACTAGTAGGGGTAATGCATGACAAAGTCTAGGAAGTTCAATATTCTTTCAATTTATACAAGTCATTCATCTCCAAGGTCTCTAGAGATAATCCCTTCAGCACTGAAACATGCACTCTAGAGGAATATGTCCTGGGAAAGTTTGACAAGCTAATGGAGTCTCAGTATGGATCCCTGGAGGGAATGGATGCAGCAAAAATGTCAAGGCTCAATCACATGGTGTTTCAAAGTCAAGACTTAACCAAGATGGCTGTGGAGTTCAAGGAAAGTGTTATTGATTTGGATGAGAAATTGGATGCGGCAAAATACTGATGGGTCAACCTTAAGGACATAGACGAGGATGGAATCACCCAGCTCCTGTAGACATTCAATGATACTAAGGAGCAATAAAATCCTTTGGGCTCTGGAGATGATTGTCAGGAGATGTAATTTTTGTGTTCATTTATTCTTTTGGGCGTGAGCTCCTAGATCTTAGAGTCCTAGATCCAATATTATTTTTGGAATTATTTAAAGTGACCTGTGTCCCAATTCCCAAGGCCGATCGGTCACTTTAAAGGCAGCCAATAAAAGGTGTTAGAGAATAGGTAACCACAACAAGGCACATCAGCTCAACAAGAGGGTTCTGATAGATGGTCTTCCCAAGGTGCCACTTCAATGTTACACCTGGCACATCGGAGATAGGGCACCACTTTCCCATTTATGAGGCATGTAGCCTTGATCCCTGGGGGATCAGATTTATTCTTTTCTTCTCCTGGCTCTCTTCTTGAGGCTGATTCTTCCACTCCTCTTTTCTTGTCTTATTCTTCTGACGTGACAAGCCTTTTTCCATCTCAAGGTCTTTTGTAGCATGGCGCAGGTAGTACCAGCCACCAGAAATAATATTATATTGTTAAGTAAGTTAGGTTAATTTTAAGTCAAAACTTGTGTATAAATAATAAGTCCGACCTCATTCCAAGGGTCGGCAAAATTGATGATTTTGCAGTCCAAAGCTAATGGCATTTTAATTTTCTCAGTTCTTAGTTGCAGAGCTCAATGCTCCTTAGTTTTTAAAAGCTTTCAGTAGATAGATACTCCCTTGAAGCCACCATTGTAACACACACCAGTGCTTGCTGGAGATATGTTAATGAAGAAGGAAGGGTTCTATCAATTACATTGTTAGCATTCTGATCTCTAGGTTGATGATATTTTATACTTTATGTTCTTATGTCCTTTTCTCTAATACTTCAAGTAGATTAACGACCTACTTTTCCTTTTCTATTGATTAAATATGAGTTGATGGTTCTATATTTCTTCAGTATTTAGTGTAGCGTGTTAGAGCATTGTTGATGTTTTGAATGTTTAAGTATAACTATAGGTAGATGGAATATTTCTAACTCTGCAGTATCTTTTGAAGTTTATTTGGTAAAGTTAACAAATTCTTCCAGGAAACCCCATTCACTTGAATCCCTGGAAGAGACGAGCCCAGATAACCAGCTATCCCCCGAAAAAAATAGTCACATTTCCTAACTAAGCTCCCACACTATCGAGACCTCACTCTCATGTGCTTGAAGGCCCAGGGAATCTCATTTCCCTGGAAAACCTTTACAGGAAAAGTTGGCCGGTACCCCGGTACCCGGTGAAAACTTACATCTATTGGTGGACCCGGTCACAAAGAGCCGTCAACACATTGCAACAAAGTGCCACATAGCAGTTGGCGGGACCAAGTTATGACTATAGTTAAGTTAAATATAGGTCAGATTAAATTTGATCAGATGGTCGATACGTTGCCTCAAAGGGAAGATGACCAGTGTTTATTCATCAAGGCATTGTGAGATGATGTCAGGTGTCCTACTAAGATCGAAGATGAAGGAAAGTTGATGGGACCATTAGATTTGTTTTCATTGCATAGTGTGCATGATCTCATGGATGTAAAGATGCAAGATTCAATCCATCTCGGGTTCACGATAGGAAAACATGTGGATAGGAAGCCGGGATAAAGGAAGTTAATCTATGATTAGATATGGTTTGAACATGTAGTGGGCGCTAATCCTCAAACAAAAGGTGATCGAAGGATATTCATTGAGGCATCATGACTCATGGAAGCGTGTCCAAATCAGATCATTGGCTCATAGGAAACTTAGTAGGTGATCTATGGATGTGTCTTAAAGTTGCATAAAGGTTTAATCTCAACTATTGATGGAGATTTCCGTGCCACTTGTTATCGTTGTAACCAAATTTCAAAATTTTTAATTATTTTCATCAGGGTTTCAAAGTGGTGGACTTTTTTATACAAAAGAGAAATAAAATTATTAATTTGATCTTCTGGGTCACATTTATGTAGTTCCAGGATGTTGATAGGATGGAGATCTAATGGCTCGAAATGAGTTTATATTGTGAAGTGATGCTATGGGGGTTTTGATCAGATCTGCAAATAAATTTTAATATTTAGACAACACCTTGTCTCCTATGCATTTATGTTGGGTTTTATTCCAAGTCATGGTGGTTGGAAATTAGACTTCATGTGAGGACTATTATCCAACATCCCAAGGTCAATGGTGGCTACAAATCAGATTTCACAAGAAGAAATAAAGAGAAAGGGTTTCAAATTGATGGTGGAACAATTTAATGGTTGGAGGAGTTATTGCTTTGTAACCTAATAGTTTGACCAAACCCTAAATAATGTGAAGCTTGTTGCAATCACTATTTTCTATAAAGGGATTTCCAAGATTATTTTAAAGGGGTTGGAGAATTGGGAAAGTATAGAAAAGCATTAGGTTTCATGCTTGTTTCCAATCAGGGATATAGTAAACTTATTTTTCGACTGTATTATAAGGATAGAATAGAAAGTTTCTTTGATCTTTTGCATTTGTTGAAGTGACATGTATTTTGAAATAGATTGATACAGAAGCAAGATTCTTCATAATTAAAAAATTAGTTTAGATTCAAGTCTCTCCTTGGTGTCTATCTTTTGAGTTTTGGATCTTCTAATTCACTGTATAGAGTTTATCTATGTATATGTTGTTATTCCTCAATTTTGACCAAGGATCAAATTAAATCTTTCTTTGGATAAAATGAAGGTTCATTTGGTTTGTCTATAAATGGATCTTATAAGTAGTGTTTGGTCTAAGATTATTTGTGTTTATGGCTTTGAGTCCTTGATAACAGTTGGTTTCTGTATTCTACTCCTAAAATAGAAATGTTTTCGAATGGATAAGGCACTGATCAAGAACTAGTACATTCTATAGTGATACATGTCTGATTGAGTTTGGCTATATTATACCCATCTTAAACATAAAAAAACATCTTAAAGTTCTTTCATGTTTTATGGTTGTTGGTTGTATGACCTGCATGGTAATAGAGATTCAATGAATGTGTGGTTAACATTTAGTACTTTCTTACCATTATCTATTATTTGAAATCTAGAGTTATAAGGAGTTGTAAAGATTTGTATATTGAGTTGGATTAGGTGTACCCACCTTGGTTTTGTAGAGCTAGAAGTAAAAAGGGTGGTCTTGTCCCTATAGTTGGTCCAGTTACCTTGAAGAGCTTCCCACACTTGGAGCTCACCACTCTTAAAATCAATCTCAAGGTATATTGGTAGCTTTCAAAGCATAAACAGTTTTAAACACCAATAGGGTAAAATATTATTGTGGTGAAGGCCGAGTTTGAAAAAATTGTTATAAAAGAAGGATGAAATTGAGATTTAGGGTTAATGATGTGATGCTAAGACAACACATTAAGATATTATGTTTGTATGAAGCTGTTGGATGTTAGAGGAGGCATTGTGAAATGAATTAAAGTGAATCTATCCGACAAGAAGTGTCATTTTCAGATCATTTATTCTTGGGTATTTCTCAAGGCAAGGCCTAACAGGTTTGTAGTATAAATCCTTTAAAAAGGTCACTCCTAATAGGGTGAGAAGGATCTTTAACAAGATTTGAAGTATAAATCCTCTAACCAGGTAACTCTTAGAAGGAGTTTGAAATCCTTTAACAGGGTAGTTCTTAACATGACCTATATTAGCTCTTAACCAGGATTAATATACTCTTAACCGGGTATGCCCTTAGAAGGGTGTTTGTAATTGCTTCTAACAAGGAAGATTTCTTTGGAGCACTAGTGAATTTTGTGGGTATCATCTCACACGTGGTTTTATCCCTCTTACAAGAGTTTCCATGAGAAAATATTATGTCTTGAGTTTACTTTGTGTGGATGTTTTACTTGTTAAGATTCTATATAGTATTTTCCTTTGCATGTTGGTTATTGTAGAATATATTTGAAAATTGTTTTATATTTATGGTTGCACTGATTCAACCCCCCTCTCAGTTCCTTTGAAGACTAACATCTCCAAATCAAAAACTAAAAGAGAAAGCAAATCCAATTACCAAAAATTTTTTCTCTTATACTCATCAAATTAAGGAAACCGTGAAAAGGAGAGTTTGGAGCATAAGAACAAAATATCACATCAAAATTAGGATCCCAACTATCCAACCTCTATATGGAAATTGATATAGTCATTTTTATAAAGGAACCCTGCTAGGATCTGTGACATAGTCTAAATGCCAATCTCATATAAACATACTTTCTACCAATCCAGAACACCATTGGAGTTCCATTACAACATTCAAGTACCAAATGATATAAACACAACCTCCATAAAAAATTATTTCATAAGTAACTCTTAGGTACTATATAAATTACTACAAACTATTCTCCAAAGAAATACATAACAAAAGGAACATACCAGGTTGTATTAACAAGAATAATCAATAAGCCAAGAAATAATTGCCTTAAAGCTTTGGTAGATCGATGAACCAATAATGTCAAAAATCTAATGACCATATACTCATAAAATTAAAGAACTAGGTAAATCACATTATAAAGTAATTATATTCGGATGCAAGAAGAATATAAAAAACCAAAATACTAAAATCTCCTAGCCTCTCACAAAATCGTTACTCCAAAATGTCAAACCAGGATATAAAAGCTTAAACAAAATCAAGATAGCATTATGATACGTAGCCTCTAGTATAGGAAGATAAACCAAATCATATAAAGGATGTATTGGAGTTGATGAAAACTCAACCCTACAGCTCCCAAGAATCACCTGCATGCAAACCTATCACAGAAAGAGAGAAGCAAAAGCTATGGAGACGAGAAATAACAGATCGATGAAAAATGAAACATATTGAGAAAAAAATAGAGAGAAAAACCTTAATACAATAGCATTCTCAAATAATTAAATAGTTACAAAGAGATCAAACCTTATAAAGGTGATCAAAACCCTACAAGGAAAAAACCTTGATTGCATGATAATAATTAATAAAAGAATTAATTATTATATGCCTAAAGTTTAGCTTAAGTAAACTAGACATAATAAGTGACTTAATAATTAAATCAAAATGATTTAATTAATAAATGAAATAACTTATTACTCTAACACCCCACCTTAAGATAAAATTACGGAGAAGCTAAAAACCTAGAAACAACTACTGAAGCAGGAAATTGGTCCTGAAAAAAAGGCCTAATCAGGTACCCAAGAACAAGAAATCTCTGTAAGGAGTAGAAAAGGAGAAAACCCAGTGGGAAAAACCCCTCTTCGAAAAGAGATGAAAACTAGTGAAGGACTGAAAAAGCCTCCAAACTAGAGAATGTCCAAGAAAATAAGAATAAAGGATGAAAATGAAGAACACCACTGAAGCATGAAGCTGAAAACAATGTCAAATATTAATTGTTGGAACCTCCACTATAATAGAACATGATTAGGCAAAGAAGACTATAATTTGCACGAGTGCCCTCAAATGACACTACTCAAATTAGGATGGAAAACAAAGGTAAACATCAGAACTCAAAGATAAAGGTGGAAAAATACCAAAGTCTAAAGAGCTAATCAAAAGATGGAAGGGTGCCTCCAAAATAGAAATAAAAGAGTGTCCATATGGTAAATGATCCATCTCACTAAAATGCATAGGTACCTAGCCACTGCATCTGCCTAGTACATAGGAAAAAATACTTAATACATAGCTTACTCCATCGAAATAAGGAAGCATTATAACCAATAGGAGATGCCCCCATAATGCTATCTAGGGAGAGGCATGATAGGTACACTGAACCAAACTTCCAAGAACAACTACATATCGAAGAACCAGGAACATGGAAAGTGTAAAAGAAAGTAAAAACACATATAAAGGATGGTGTCATGAAAGGATCACTCTCTTGACACACACCATGAGGCTAGTATCATGGAAGGAATAATCACTTGATAAAGTTTATCAAACCCCCCATGACACATTATAATGTAGTGCGAGTACAAATAGGCACAAAATGTGCAAGATCCTAAGCGTGGAACATATGATACTTTATCTTAGTGCATTTGCAAAAAAAGAAATGCTATAGAAATAGATGTCTACAATGCTCAGGAATGACAAAAATCTATAGGAACATAAGTAATAGCTAAAAAGGAGTCATTCCATGCAAGGAAAATGATCCCAAGACCTGAAACATCCAAGATATTCACCAGATTGAAAAAATGCAAAAAAATGACTAAAATGTACTTGGAGCATATTCTAGAAATGAGACCCATACCAAAAGAAAGAGCACAAAACCAACTTTCCAATGATGTGCGGAAGTCAAAAAATGGAGTCCAGATGAGAAAGATATGGCTCTCAGAGTGCAAAAAAGAACCCTAAATTTGAATGGAAAAAACCCTACAAAATGAAAAACTCATAAAAGAAAACCTACAAAGTCAGATCAGGCTCGGAACCAGCTTTCTGGCGATATCTTGTTGGGCTAAAAATGCCTCTGTTTGCTCAAGATACAAGAAAAAAACCAAAGACTGCTCCAAAACAAGAAGAATTCCAAGAAATCTCAGCTAAAGTTTGTGAAGCTCCACTAAATTTGGTGATGCCACTAATTATGGTGGGACTACCAAAATTGGCGAAGGTACCAAGAATTTATTTTGCTGCCTCAAAAAATGTGCCTAGAAAAGGGTCGTACAACAAATTTTTTTTTTTTTTCTTTAGAACGCAATGTGTCCTAATTGGACATGCCTTATATGAAAATAGGAGTTGTGGGGCCTTTTGAATGCAACCGTGAGATTCTTTTGAGCCTAAAGTGCTCAAAAAATAAACCCCCTAGATCCACAAAAATCTGAAACAAAAAACCTTTTGAAAAATATTGATATGAAGAACAAGGCTAAATCTCTCATGAAGAAAACATGTGCGTGAAGATCAGGAGCTATGTTACCATATTAGAGTTGATGAAAACTCAACCCTACAGCTCCCAAGAATCACCTACATGCAAACCTGTCACAAAAAGAGAGAAGCAAAAGCTATGGAGGCCTGAAATAACAGATCGATGAAAGAGGAAACATATTGAGCAAACAATGGAGAGAAAACCCTCAATACAATAGCATTCCCAGGTAATTAAATAATTACAAAGAGATAAAACCTTATAAAGGTGATCAAAACTCTAAAAGAGAAAAACCTAGGTTGCATGATAATAATTAATAAAAATAATTATTATTATTTGCCTAAAGTTTAGCTTAAGTAAACTAGAGATAATAAGTGACTTAATAATTAAATGAAAATGATTTAATGAATATGTGAAATAGCTTATTACTCTAACATAATTTTCTTGACATAAACAAAAAAATATATTTAAGTCACACAATCTAATACACAATGATGTACAATTGTTATAACAAAAATAAATAAATAAATAAATAAATAAATAAATATATATATATATATATATATATATATATATATATATATATATATATATATATTTGGTAAGCTCTGCCTAAGGGGGTAGTACCCTTTATATTGCTTAATAGAGAATTACATACTATGAAGAGTAAGAACCTTTTACAGAACTAGGATAGAAACCACAAAAACTTGCCACCTAATATCAGTTGTACATATATGCTATACCATTCCCAATAGCTATCAGCCTCACAACCAGCTCTTCCAGAAATAGAGTCATTTAGTCCACATAATGCCTCAAATTTGGCCATATCAAAATCCTTAACTATGCATGTTTTGAATAAGGCCCAGGCCTTCTTCATCAAAGTCTTCTTGGCCTCAACTTTGAAGCAGAAGAAGTTCATCAGTCCACCAATGGTCACACTCACATTTAATAGGTCCAATGCTCAGGATACTTTAGTGTACATCTCCTCCTTGAGTATTTGCTAAACCATGCCATTGACATATACCGCATGCCCCAGCACTTGAATGAATGGAAGAAAGAGGTCATAGATTAGTTTACCATCATGCACATGTCCCCCTGACCAATAATCTCCACCTAGCAGGACCACCACCATTGCCTGCTCTCGCTTGTTCGCCTTGGAGAAGATACAGCTGATTTGCATCTCCAGTGAGTCGTCTAGAGCCTTAGCTTAACTGCATCTACAGGTTATGCCTAAGTAAGCCATCTTTTCCATGTTAATTAGCTCATATCCTCCTTTATACCATGTTTAGTTTTGGATAAGATCAATCTCCATTTTCAAAGAAATCTCATAATGGGATATGAAGGACTGTGTCACAAGGGGACCTACTGAAACCTTGTAATCCTTCTGCCTCCTGCCATACCACCAGAGATCCCTGATCTATCCTATGCCTATTCTCATAATAGACACATGTTCTATTGCGAGGAGTACCTGTAATTCCTTCAGGATTCTGTCCTGTTGTCCGAACATCCTATCTGCCTTCAAATGAATTCCTAGGTTAGCCAAGTAGTCCACTACTTTGTTACCTTCCCTAAAAATGTGTTGCATTCTAAAATCTGCTAGCAAATGCAGGGCCTCTTTAATTTTCAGGAGCCAAGCTACTAACTTCCAATTGTTGAAGCCCTCTTTGATTACCCCATTGAGGATGATCTATGAATCCCCTTCTATGATCAATTTGTCAATTCCTTGATTATTGCACCACTGAAGTCCTGTCTCTAATGCAGAGATTTTTGCCATGTTATTAGATCTGATCCCAACCTATCTTGAAATGCCTTGCATCATTTGGCCTTTCTCATCTCTGATGATTGTGCTCTCTGCTTTCCCCAGTATTCCCTTTGCTCGCGCTGTCAAAATTCAATTTGTACCATCCTGCCGGCGGAGCCTGCCAGAGTGTGTCTCTCCTTAATCCTTTCTATTTTTTGATTCTGCAGTCACCAATTTGTTTGAGATTCCATCAGCTTTCCATATCTAAATCCCATTTCGATTGAAATCTGAATAGTTGACCAACTTCCTAGAAGTAATTAACTCCCTGATGGCTGCCTCTATCCCTAAAATAATTTGATTTAACTCCAAGGCTTCTTCACAGAAAATCCTCCTATTCCTCTCTTTCCATATGTGCCATACCAACATCGATGGACAGATAATCCACAATGATCCCCATTTAGATTTGTATCCATCTATCAGCCAAGCTAAAAGGAAATCTAGAAAAGATTGATTTCTAGTTACTAAAAATTGTAACTTATCTAGCAGCCAGTCCCAGCACTTGCTAGTAAATGGGCACCATAGTAGAAGGTGATCCATCGATTCCTTTGATTGTTTACGTATGATACACCTATGCGGTCTAGAAATACCGATAGTCTTCAATCTATTACCTGTGAGGATCCTCCCATGGAGGGCTATCCACAAAAAGGCCCCTGCCTTCGGTAAAGGCCCATGCCCCCAACAAAGGTTAGAGGGCCAATGTGAATCAACTTGTCTCTTCCTTTGTAGTTCGTAGCCCAGATGCACCTTATAAATTCCCGATTTGGATGTGGACCAAATGATTGATTCCTCATCCATGGAATGGAGAATGATTCTATTTGTTAGAATCTCCTTAAGAACAACATGATTCTCCGTCGAGGCTTGATCAAACTTCCTCCATTTAACTAGCAAAGAGCTTCTGCACTGAATTTCCATGTAATCCATAACCAACGACCCCTACCTATCTTCCATCTGAAGAACCCATTCTTTTTCTATAAAGAAAAATTCTAGTGGCGGCTCCCCATTCCAAGAATCCCTCTAAAATTTTGCTTTTCGTCCATCACCAATCTTCCAAGAAATATGCTCTGTAATGAGATTCCTACTTGCCCAAATATGCTGCCAAAACATAGAATCCCTGGGAGAGTTTTCTATCATTAAGATTATATCCAATGCCCAAGAATCAAGATATTTGGCCACCATAACTTGACACCATAGCTTCTTTGGGGTTGTATAGATTTTTCACACCAGTTTGGCACCCAATGCCTTATTCTGGAGACTAGTTTGTCTCAGACCAGCCGCTCCATCTACTCTCGCCAAGCATGCTCTATCCCAGCTGATGAGAGGAATCTTATTTCGACCCTTCCCAAAGAAATTTCTTTAAAATTCTATCCAATCCATTCAAAGCCCTGTTCAGAAATATAAATACTGACAAGTAAATTGGAATCGCTGATAATACAAATTTAACCATGAGGATTCTCCTTGCTTGCGAGAGCCATTTATTTTTCCATAGGGAAGCCTTATTTCTACATTTATTAATAATCTCCTCCCAAAAGTTATGATCTACATGACCAGTGTATAGAGGAATCCCTAGATATGTGATAGGGAAAGAACCTTGTTCAAAACCCAAGATGTCTAAAATGAGAGATCTGTTTCTGTGAGAGGTGTTCAAGAAGTAAACCTTTGATTTAATTTTGTTCATGCATTGACCAATTTCTCTTTCATGAATCTCCAACACTTCCTTAATGGTAACAGCCTTCCTAATGTTGGCCTCCCCAAAAAGAATCGCGTCATTCGTGAACTAAGAATGTGTGAATGGGTCCAATCTATTATGAACCGAGATCCCCTTCCATTTTCCAAGATAAGATTGCTTCTTATGAATCTACCCAACACTTTTGTCATCATAACAAATAAGAATGGAGAAAGGGGATCACCTTGTCTAATCTCGTTAGTAGCTTGGAAGAAACCACATATCAAACCGTTTACAAATAAAGAAAAGTGAACCGAGGACATACAAAAGGAAATACATTTAATCCAATCCTGATTAAATCTGATTCTAGCAAGTACTACCTAGAGAAAGGGCCATCTCACTCTATCATATGCTTTACTAACATCGATTTTGATAATCATACCTTTTTGTTTAGTAGAGTTAAGGCTATTAATCAACTCTCCTACAAGAAGTATGCTATCCACAATCTCCTGACCTGGCACAAATCCATGTTGTTCGATCGAGATTACCCTATCCAAAATGTTCTTAAGTCTGTTCACAAAGGCTTTAGACAAAATTTTGTAAATGGCATTGCAGAGGGAAATGGGATGAAAGTCGTCCATTATAGAACAATCTTGATTTTTAGGAATTAAAGCTATAATCGTGTTGTTCATTTCTTTGAAAAATTGGCCCTTCTTTCTGAATGCCTCCACCACATTGAAAATGTCCACTCCCATAAAATCCCAACATTTTTGAAAAAATTTAGAGGAAAAACGATTTGGACCTGCTTCTTTAAATGGGGGATTGTCAAAAGTGGCCTTTTTGACCTCTTGCAGAGATAAAGGTTGCATGAGCATGAGATTAGCTTCCTCCATAATGAATTTATCTAAAGCAGCTAAACTTAATGATGAGGAATGAGGATCTAGATCATTTTCTGAGCCAAGTAGGCCTTGAAAATGTCTAATAGCTATTTTTTCTATCTCTGAAGAAGAGGCATAGCACCGCCCCTGATCATCTTGGATATGATTGATACTGTTATACACTCTTCTTAACTTAACTGAAGCATGAAAAAACTTAGTGTTTGAATCTCCATCTTGAATCCACAATTCTCTAGATCTATCTTTCCAGTAGGTCTCTTCCCTATGCAATAGCTCTGCTAGTTCATTCCTGAGGGATTTTTCTTTTTCAAATTCTACATTAGACATACTAGCATTAATAACGATATGATTCAGATCCTCCAATTCTGATTCAACCCTTGTCTTCTCTTGAAAAATGTTTTTAAAAGAGAGCTTATTCCGTTCTTTAATTTTAGTTTTAAGCATTTTGAGTCTCCTTATAAATGTGAAACTTGCAGTACCCTTGAATATGTTGCTTACCTTCCACCAGCTTTCTAGTTTTGGTAAGAACTCCTTGTCTCTCGACCACATGTTCTGGAATCTGAAACTTCCTCTACCACTCATGTGTTCTATCTTAAAACACAGCTGAACCAGAAAATGGTCTGATAGGGATAAGGGAAGAATATTAAATTCCACTGAAATGTCCGAGTGAAACCAGGAAGGAGACACCAGAAACTGGTCTAGTCTCTCAGAAATTCTAGCAAAATTGGAGTGCCTATTAGTCCAAGTAAATCTTCCATTTGAAGGAACCACATCAAAAAGCTAATGGCGGGAAACAAACTCCTTAAAATCTTCCATCACTTGGTTCAGCATCCTAAGACCTCCCAATTTTTCATCCATATCCAAAAGGGCATTGAAATCTCCTGCAATCACCAGATGCTCATCCAAAATATTATTGATTTTACTCAACACGTCTTCCCAAAGTTGCTTTTTAGCCTCCATTTTGATAGGACCGTAGATATTGAAAAGGTAAAAATGAATGTTATCAACCAAACTAATGAATTTTCCAAAAATCCAATTATCTTGTTTATCAAGGTCCTGCAACTTGACCTTGATGGGATTCCACATAATGCCCAGACCGCCAGTCGATCCTATGACCGGTTGAAAAAATCCTTCGAGTGGATTGCAAGAGTGAAGGAAACTAAGAGCATTGTCTAAGTTCAATTTTGTTTCTTGGAACAAATAGATATCCCCAGAGATTTTTGAAAATGCTCATTTTATCAAGCATTTTTTGTCAGGGGCTGAAAGTCCCCTGACATTCCATGAAAGAATCCTCATTTCTTACCAAGGGAGCCTCCTCCCTTGGCCTTTTTTATGAAATCCACCATGCTAATGATCCCTTTTTCCTTTGCTTTGTCTTCCCTTAACTGTCTTTTGGAGTGCCTACCTCTGCCCCCTTTTAACTTTTCCCAATAGCACATTAGTGGATTGGCTAATGACTTTAGGTTCAATTGTGTCCAAAGCGTCTCTCGAGAGGAATTCCTCCAATGAGACTTTATCATATTCCATTTCTAGATCTAAATGTGCCTGGTCCCTCTTGAGGAAATTCTCTGAAGATAAGACTTCTTGATTCTTAGGCGCTGAGCACTCGCCCTCTTCTAAAGAAGCCAGTGGGATCTACTTAGAAAGCTCACTGACATGGTTGACGGTTTCTATAACCATTTTCTGAGAATTATCTTTCGGAACCCATTTTTTAGCAGGTTGAACAAAGAATTTGTAGTGCGCTGTCGAGTGAGATTTGAGGCCACAATGGGCACAAACCAAAGTGGATGTTTCAACCTCTATATGTTTTTTCCAAGCACAATTACCTCTTTTTAAAATGATGAAATTTGGTGTGGTTTGTACTACCACTATCCTCATTCTGGCATATAGATATGAATCATTCTCCACTATCGATTCATCCACTTCTAATAGCGTGCCCAACGATCTACCAATGCATTCCAAAATTGCATCTCCCCAATATTCCAATGGTAAGTTATACATTTTGATCCATAAGGGAGATTGATATACCAGTAGCAGTGAAGGGTCAAAGTTCTGTTGCCAAGGTTGAAGATATAATTGCAGCGCTCCCATAGACCAATTTTGTTTATTCAGAACCTTATCACGTACCTCTGCTTCTGCAAATATAACTATAAAAAAGCCTCTGGGTATAAACTTGATTACGATATCTGAACTCCATTTTTCCTTCACCCATTCCCTGATTTCATCCCTCCTCAATCTGCCTCCCACAAATCTGGCAATAACTGCCATCTTTTCCCAAATCACAGCGTCCTCTGCACTCTCTTCCGGAATGTCTATCTCCATAGTTTGGTCACTGTCCTTTGAAATCTTGTTAAAATTCTCTCCAAAATTCCCCCTATTATTGGGTCTATGAGGACAGTGTCTCCTACCATTTCCCTGATAGGAAAATCTTGCTTCTTGACTGAACCAATCCCTCCTCTATTGTCCTCTCCTCTCTCCCCACCACTCCGCCATCTCCTTTTTATCCCCCTCTTAAAATGCACTTAGACCTTGTCATATAACAAAAAAATATATACTTATCAAATTCATAACATAATTATCTTAATACCATATATATTTAAATGTAGATTTTAGTACGAAACTTGAATCTAATAATCTCATTAAAATAAATTGATTATTTACCATAGATTGAATCCGTTTATTAAAAATACCAATTTATTTATATTTAAAAGCGTAAGTTAAATCTTTATATATATGTGACGTATTATATTGAATTTTTTTAATAAAATAAATCCCTTTGTAAAAATCTCCTTTTTATATAAACTTTTATGGATTCATTTTATTCGTAACAAAACAAGAAAAGAAGTAATGTTTTATTTAAAAAAAAGTTAATAATAATCTAGTTGCATTTTTTACAATCAAGAAGAATAAAAAATAAAACAAAGTTATTCTTCCATAAAAGGGAGGGATATCATAAGAGTATGGCTGAGTTTTAATTAAAGAAAAAAGTCATAAAAAAAATATAAAAGGCAATGCATGTAGAGGGATATGAGGTGCATATCTGCTAAAAATTTAGTCCATACAATGAATGAAGAAAGTAGTAGACTCCTATGGATTGGGCACAAACATGAATATGGATGATTCATTAAGAAAAAAAACATGAGAAGATAAAGGAACAATGGTCCAAACAAATGGAAGATGGTGCAAGTTTTTGATAGCATAAACTAGTCTAAAAGGCCAAAGAAAATAGCGATCTCATGATACAAATGGCATAGGAAAGAAAAAGCCTCCAAAAGGGTCATATTCAGATGCAAACAAGAATGATGGTACATGCATGGAGAAGAAGCTGGTTTGGAGGAAAAAAAACAAAGAACAAAACATCTCAAGTTTGAATAACAATGATCATAAATTCTTTAACAAGCAAGACAACCAATTAATTCTACAAAAAATGAATTCCAAATTGAAAAGCATTAACTAAATGGATTAACGATCGGTAGATCAACTTTAAAATGAAAGAGAGAGAGAGAAGGAATGACTAAAACCCTTCAATTCAAAAAGACTGACTCCCAAAGCTTTTAAAACAAATTTCTTCAAATGACTCTTCTCTATAAAATAATGAGAACTAATTCTTGTGACAAAATATTCCCAAATTCTAAACTACTCCCAAATGAAATATTATATGTCTGAAGTCACCGAAGTCAATATTGTATGGAAGACAACTAAGAAATGACCTCCCACCACTCAGTTCCTTTTTAATACTTCTGTTATTAATCATGCTTCCATGGTGGCCCACATTCATCAGGTTTGGAACCTTGAGCCTCGGCCATCACAATCATCTAGTTGGATTCAATGGTGGAATGATGTCATCTAGCATACGACATGCATTATGCGCATTTATGGTAGACAAATTTCCATCTACCAATGTTGATCCTATGATGTTAACACCAAAGCTCTCCATGTTTCCACTGAGGCCTTAGCTCTTGATCCATTCAATCAGAGCTTGCAACTTCACCTTGTTCAGTTGCGTCAATAGAAACAAGTTTGCACTGGTTAAAAGCTAGAGATCAGGCCTCTAAAGAATTTTTTGTAGCTCTCCGTGCATGTCACACTAATGTGGGCATAACTAGGATCAAAGAAGGTCAATCCCTCCTCACAGAGCTTCTTGATATTTAGCAAGCCTTTGTTCATCATTATGAACAAGTTTTTTCCACCCAGGGATCTTCTCCTGCAAGTGATCAAGCTCTTGAGGATTGCATAGCTGTTGTGCCTCAATGTGTTTCACCATCCCAGCGTGCTTTCTATGAGCAGCTTCTTACCTTGCAGGATCTCCGGGAAGCTATCTTTTCCATGGCTGATGATAAGGCTCCTGGTTGTGATGGGTTTCCCTTTGAATTTCATAAAACTCTCTAGGATGCCATAGGTCCTAATTAACACTAGGTCTACCTTGAAGCATATCACTCCCAGTCTCTGGGGGACATTATCAATTAAGGAAATATTAAATTCATCCCCAAAGCTGTAGATCCTAAGGATATTTGCAACTGGTGGCCTATTACCTTGCGAATGTCTCATATAAGATCATCACTAAGGCTCTGGCTCTCAAAATCTATCACATCCTTCCTCAAATTGTTTGTCTAGAGCAAACTGGGTTTGTTATGTCAAGATATATTCTAGATAATATCATTACAGTTTGGGAAGGTATGGAATGGGCTCATAGGTCACAATAGAAAGCCCTTTTTATTAAGATTGATTTTGCTAAGCTTATGATTTTATTGAATGGCCTTTTATTCTTTCTATGCTTCACACTTTGGATTTTTGCCCCAAATTTCTTCAATCTATGCAGATGCTTTTCAGGGATGCCTCTGCTTGCATCACCATTAATGGTAGACAATCTTCTACCTTTGGGATCTTTAGATCCGTTCGGCAAGGATTTCCTCTTGCTCCTACCTTATATGTTCTGGCAGCCAAGGGCTTTGGCTATTTGTTAGCCCATTCAATTTCTTTGGGCCATGTTCATGGGATTTCTTTACCCAATACCACTCAGCATTTGGTTAACAACCATTTTGTCGATCATTCTTTTCTCACTCTTGCAGAGGATGAAGAAAATATCAAGGTATCCTTGCAGTGTTTAGACACTTTCTGTCTGGCTTCAAGATCAACCATTCAGTGGCATAAAACCTTGTGCTATAGGAAGTATTTCCTTCCTAACCCACCCTAGTTTTCCTAGTTTGGTTGGTCCGAGATTCAGCATGGGGAAATTTTTCATTTCCTTGGCATACCTTTTTCTTTTCAATCTTCTTCTACTAAATTATGGAATGTTGTGCTAGCTAAAATTGAAAAGAAGATTACCTATTGGATTACCAAGCCACTCTCACTCACTAGAAAATTTCAGATCTACTCTAAGGTTTTGGCTACTACTCATGTTTACTATTCTTCATGTTGGGCTCCTTCAAAGGCCTCCTACAAGAAGCTTGAGAAATTGTTGAGGGATTTTCTTTGGGCCTCTAGTGCTGATCACCATGACTTTCACAGAGTTTCTTGGGAATTTTTTTGTCTCCCCAAGGCCTATGGTGGGCTTGGATTACTTGATACTCAGAAGCAGGGCCTGGCCCTCTATGCAAAATGGGTCGTGCATTTTCTCACAGGCAATGAGGCTTAAAATTTTTTGCTTCGCTATTGCATTTCTTCTGGGTATCCTTTGCACAAACCGACATGGAAAGGGATTGACTTTCAAATCCTCCTAGTTATGAAGCACCCTATTCAAATCCAAGGTAATTTTTTTGCCAAAATTATTTGGAGATCCTGGAAAGATGAAAAACCTTGGCTTTGCTAGGTTGGAAATGGCTTCTGAGATGGGCTTTCTTTCAATCAGTAGAATATTTCGCAGTCCCCACTTTTTGCGCAACAAGGGTTTACTCTGGCCAGAATCCAAGGGATTAGTGATCTTCATTTTCACAAAAAAGGCATTCAAACGCCCAAGGATTTGTTTTCTAGAGCCACCATGAGTCTTCTCTCTTGGGATGATCTCTGGATTCAGTTCCGGCTCACTCGCTTAAACCGTCAGACTTTTGACTTTCTTGTCTCTGCCATTCTGCCGCATCTCCTACACAAACTTGGAATTTAGTCAGTTAAACCTTGGTGGAAAGATTGGAAATGGTACCCTGATATGCCATTTCCCAACTACAAACCCAATATTGGATACTCTTGGCTTATGCCTCATTTTCCTATGGTTGATTCTCTCAACCATTGTTGGTATCTTTCTTCTTCCTAGAAGACTTGGAGTTGTCATTTCCGCACATTTTGGGATGCTATCACTAAACCCAAAATTTCTCATTTTGCTTGGTGTCTACTCTACCAAGGTCTACCCTTAGGATCTTGACTTCAGCACTTAGGTGTGCCTGATCCTAAATGCCCATTTTGTGGGCATCTTGAAACCATTTTTCTTATTTTTTGGTTATGTTTTCGGGCCCATAACTACTGCAGATGGATCCATAGTTTCTTTATTCCATTTCATCCCAAGCCTTTCTCTTGGCATATGGCTCTCCTTGGTGACTCTCCTAGAATGCCTTCCCAGTATACCTAGATTTCACATTCTTTTAGGATGGAGATTTTGTCTTCCTTATGGAAAGACCGTAATGCTATTATTTTTACTCACAACTTTCTGGATATCAATGTTTCTCTCTAAGCTAAGGCATGTTTATGTAATAATGTCATGATATAGACTCAAGTACAAGCTGAAAAGGTGGCCCTTGAGGCCTCCCACTTGTAGGAGCTGCTACAAACTTGGGGTAATGCCCTATGTACTATTGCTCAGGTGCCACTGGATTCTCTCTCTGATGACCGCACGCCACCTTGGGGCCAACGTCATAGCAGGAGTGCCTCAGCGAGGCGATCCAAAACACCGCGCTCATGGCACACTGCTCTGCCTCTCCTCCTGATAGGAGGGAATTGACTATTGGCTGGCCTCTAGTGCTTGCCTCTACTACTTCTCAGTCATTAGCCACTATTCCTATGTGGCCTCTCGCCCCTTCTGATAAAATCCCCCGCCTAGCTCTCACAATTTATCCTAGGTAGGAGGAAGGATAAATGGAAAAAGAAGAAACTGATGATGGGTGGTCACTTCCCGACCAGACCCCTAGGCCCAATGTTTGGGGCAATCTGAATGATAAAGATCCTCCACCCTCTTCTATTACTACTCTTGCAGACTGAGGTCTTCTCTTATATGTTTTTATTTATGAAAAATTGTTTAATTTCAACGTGATGCCGAGTGACTTCGCGGGTTGATTTTTTATCCCCCGAGAATTTTTTGTGAATATTGTACTTTGTTATATTTATTAATAGTAAAGGCCTCTATTCATCAAATCTTATATGTCTATTTAATACCAAAAATAAAAAAAGATTGAAGTTTTAGAAGAGAATTTTCTAAAACTCAAAATTAATTTCAAAAGTAGGTTTTGATTTAGAGAAAAGAACTCAAAAGGTTTTAAAATAATATGTTTTTCTCATTTTCAATAAAGATCATTTTACAATATTATTTCTTAATGCACTTTTGAAATATTAATAATTTAATATTTACTAGAGGTATTTTTAAATATTAAAATTTTGTAATTAACATAAGTTTTTTTAACACTATAACGGTATCCTGCGGGGGGTGGGGTGGGAGATCGAACCCAAGACTTATGGGGAGAAAGCCCACAACCCAAGACAACTCCGCTACCTATTAATTTAATATTGATATTTTAATTAAGTAGTCATAATTAAAATATATAACTTTATTTAATAATTGAAACCATATTATTTGCTATCCATCATAATTTTATTTTCCCAGAAACTATTATTTTATAAATAAGACAATTGCTATTTATTTGTCATGACGACCTATATATTTATTTAATATGCATGTAATACATCTAAGTTTCATTTTTTTAGTTATCTTAACATTATACTAATGTTACTATATTAATGCATTGACAACCTATATAAAATTACACACACATACACCTGACTAAAAAACCCAAATGAATTGTTGAGGAAACAAAACAAATACATATTCATTTGGCGTGATAGGACTCACATCGCCTTGATGAATCCAAAGGGGTGGATTATAAGATACTTGTCCTTACGTAGGATAATTAATTAGGGTTAGGATATAGTTTTAGGCATGAATTCTACCTCCCCTCTCTCACCATCGAGATGTATATAGGGGTACACTCATTCCTACCAATTCCAGGGAGACGAGGCTGGTAGCTACAGACCTGCATCAAAAAGCTGAGCATGTGCATACATATATATAATCCTAACAAGAAATGGTGGGGATCAGGACATCATTTGGCTCTTGTAAACAAGTAACTATGACTTCATCTCTCATTAGACATACACATCAAACAAGAGCATAAAATATGCTTATATTTTATGATCCTGTTTGATGTGTCTGGAGCATAAAATATGGAATGAATTTAGAAATAATTCTATGTTTAAGGAACAATATAGTGATCATTCTGATTTCAAATTTGCATTAAATGAATTCACAAGTATTTAGAAATGAAGTAATGAATCACTTTCAAGTTTCAATACAATGTTTCTTGAAATCTATAACAAGATACATAATCACTTAAAGCCCCTTGATCCTATGTGCCTGATATTATACATAAATTCTTTTGAACCCAAAAATACATGTATGAATTAAGAAATAGGAATTAAAATGATGTGAGAGAGGCTTCTAAAGGAGCTCTGAATATTGAAAATAATAGGAAATACTTTGGTATAGTTGGGAGAAGAGATGAGGTAAGAATACTAAAAACCCCAAGGCATCACCAATCAAGGCAAAATAAAGATGAAGAAAAGTTGGATAGGGTGATGAATTATTTGAAGGTCATTGATAATGAGATTGAAAAATAATAAAAGGGGAGTAGCACATGTGACCAAATTACCATAGAAAGGAAAGGTTTGATATCTGAAGTATGCCATATGATACCAATTGCAAAGATGGAAAGACTTTACTAAACAATCCAAGGGATAAAAATAATAGGGAAACTCTTGATCATATCAAAAAATCAAATGTTAATTTTGATGATGACAATCCATGGTGTATACCATGTAAATTACCTCATGATCATATGAGATGTGTTATGGTTCAATCCGTTCATGAAACTAATCCAATGGATGATGAGTGCATTAATGATTACTTTGAAGATTCATATACCATAAATATACTATCAATTAAGCATTTCAAAAGAGACAATGATACTGTTGGAGATTTACTTATGGTAGCTAGTGTAACGCCCTGCCAGGGAATCCAAGAGAGACTAACCTAGTACATGTCACTATGTGTGCTCAATAATTTTTTTTTAAAGTTAACATAAAGAAACATACATTCATGCAGAAGCAATTACCATTTATACACATGTCTTACACTCACATAGATTACATGACTCAAGGGTTCCATGACGTTGAATTAATTAAAGAAAAACACAACTAACAATATAAAAAAAGATTCCATTTGAATAGATAGATCAATACAACTTACATAACCATAATTACAAACCTCATGGATAACCATAAAACCACCATAAACTCACATCCACTGCACATGTTGCAGGGTATGTAATAATCACTCTAATCTACTTAATATTACAATTTCTAGATTAGGTATCACATGCGATACTCTAATACAAGATTTACAATAATGAAATTACATAATAAGTGATGAAGGAACATAAAGAGCTCATCTGTAAAGAACCATCAAGCACTTGGTACAAGGACGTCGAATCTCAATGGATAAAGAATCACTACCACCCATCCGTGTGGAACCACAAAGGTCCACCCCACCGTGCTGAGGAGATAACAATAGATCCCAATCGGATATCCAAAACCAAGAAGGAACAACCACTAAGCAAGGGATCCTGGTAGCTCTCTAATTTGGTGTACTAATCATCACAAAAGGTAAGACTCACTAATCCAGAGGCAACTGACAATGTAGGAAATCTAGCATGTATAAAGGAAGGTGTCATCATGTATGTCTAACCCTTAAGTTCAGCCCTGATAATCACAATAGATTCTGACACCTAAGTGACCATACACGGAGCTAATGTCCTCTCATACTGACAAGGCCACTGACTATGTTAGGTACCTCATAGGGTAACTAACATCTTCTCAACACCACCTCAGCCTATACTAGCACTCAAGCATGGGTGAGGACACATCTTATTAATCCATTTTAATATCCCCAAATATGTCTCTAGTTATCACTTATTAAGAAACTCCACAATAAGAAATCCATAAGTCACTTACGGACACGGAACTTATTGCAAGCCACCCCTACTACACATCTAGGTAACCTACCCTAGGCTCAAAGATCCTAATAGACCTAGCATAGGTCACAACCCTAGTGTACCCCAAATCCAATATCTCACACAATCAGGAATGGTCATATATGTACACAAACAGATAACAAGAATTGTAAGGGTCATCATGGTCAGTTTAGGGTAATAACTTACTAACACACACGCCATGAAGTAATAGAAATATAATTACACCCCTCAGCCTCTATATACATCCTAGGTCATCTAATGCCCTCATAATCACATACATAATCAAATGAGAACCATAAGGATGCATAGAAAACAAAACATCTTAAAAGACTGAAAAATGAACTATATCCATTTAATCATTCATAGATAGCTCATACATAAACTTCATCTAATCGCTAACTCAATCTAGAAATTAAGTAAACTAACCAAAACACATTCATTAATTATCCCAAATTAATTGTCTGAACCTAATGTCCCAAATCACTTCAGATTACAATCCACATTGACTAACCTCAATTAAATAATCACATATCTAATTAAAATTAACCATAATGTGCCTACGAAATAAGAACAATATTCACATATTAATAAAAGTTAATAATACTAATTTTAGCAACTAAATATTTTATTAAATAACCATATTATAAAATTAATATAATATGAACCATCCATATTATAAATTAATTTGTGATTATTTTTTAAATATAACATAAATTAATTAATAAAACAAATTAAAATACCAAATAAACATTAACTAAATTTAATGTCAATTAAAATCTAATTAAAAACGAATTGAAAAGTTTTTAAAATAAATTAAAATTATTAATAAATATATAAAAAAAAACCAAATGTTTATGGGGGAGCGGGTACCCAGCGGGCCCCCCCTTACCTCCCGCACAACGCAGTTCCTCTGGCGCTGGCTGCCGCAGGCAATCCGACTGCTTACATAGTCGGCCGCCGCGAAATTTCGTGGGGTAGTGGGGTTGGGACCCACCCCCCACCAACTTGTTTTTTTTAATATACATTTTATAAAATAATTTTCAACACTGCATTAAAGCAGTTTGTATCTTTTTTTTTTTTTTTGATTTTATTTTATATATATTTTTAAAACGATTTAAATTCGTTTCTAGAAAGGTAGGTATTTTTTAAAAAAAAGCAAATTTCTGAAAATGGAAATAATAAGAAGGGGATTTATTTTTTTTTCTTTTTACCTTTCTGGGTAATTTTCTTTTTACCACTGGTGAACTTTATTCACTCTATAATTTTTTTTTACAGAGACTTATATTTTCCAAAAGATTTAATTTCCAAGAGATTTTTAAAGAATGGAAATATTTATTTTCTTCCCTATAGTTAGGACTATAGGCGGAATTAATTTTTTAATTTCTAGGAGTTCTAGAAGAGATCTTTTTACGGAATTTTTGACAGCATAAGGGTACTATGCTAAGAACCATATTAACATGAAAATGATAGATCTAAGATTTTCATGAACCCCGAAAACATCGAGACGTCAATAACCATAAATTTAATTTTTCCTATAGTATAAACTATACAAATGATTAATTTTTCATTTTCTAAGAGATTTATAGAGAATTTCTTCCCGAATGTTTGAGAGCATAACCCCACGATGCTAAGAATATATAAAATGATAGAAATTCAGATCTAGGGTTTTAATAAACACCCAAAAATGTATAAACAACAATAAAGCCATTTAAAAGCCAAAATAGCAACCATACACTAAATCAACAATGAAAACCTCGGATCTACAAAATTGAAACCATACAAGGAAAATGAAATCTACCTTGATTCCAATGCAAGAAATGGAAGAATGTAGCTTGGAAGATGAAAGCAAATCTGAAAACCCTCAAGCCCAATTTGACCACAGATCTGACAACTATGAAGATCTAAGCACACACACAAGTAAGAAAAATCCCAAAAACTTCAAAGAAACAAGGATCCACAACAATCCACAATCCTTCAAAAATTCCCAAATCACCAAGAGCTCTCCCAATCTCAAAAAAACCTGTTATGAGAGAATGAATGACCAATCCCCCTAAAGAGATTCAAATTCCCCTAAACATGCAAAGGTTGATGACAACTCCCAAGTCAATCCCTAAAAAGAAACAACTTGAAAATTGAAAGTAAATCCAAATTAAATAAATAAAATATTCTTTATTGCCACAACTCAACTTTGACTCCTAATTACAAGTTGAGATATTTGAATTTGAAAATACTTTTTCAACACATTCATGCACATGTAATTAATAAAATATTTAATTAAATAGATTAAATATTTATGTCACAATAATGCATGCAACCAAATATTTAATTATTTAATTAATCATATAAGCACATTTACTATAGTTTTTAATTAAATATTAAATTAAATCAAAATATTCAAATATTTCAATTTAATTAATTATTTAAAATAAAATTAGGATATAATTAAATAATTAATTCAACTATAATCCATTAAATCATAAAATATAGAAAATCACTCAATAATCCAAAAATCACCTGAAAGCAAACACATGCAAAACACACACAAACTCAAGAGAGAGGGTATTCAAATTCTGTCAACCTAGACAAATCCGGATAGGGTAGTCATACTAAAACTCATCCAACATTAGGATGATTAGGCTTAGGTTAGGGTTTTGGATCTGTATGTTACCTCCCCTCTTTACCACTAAGATGAATATTTATGGGTACACTCACTCTTGCCAATTCAGGGAAGATGATGCCTTGTACCTGCAATCCTGTCATCAAAAGAAAATGCATGTACATACATAATATAATATTGCAAACAGTGATAGGGATCAATTGAACATGTGGATCTCACCGAAGCAAGTAACTACGTCTCTGTCCTCTACCAAAACAACATGCAAACATATACATAAACATGATAACCATACACATGCAAGTATGAGGTAAGTAAAATATGATCAAAACATAAATCATTGCATCATGATAATATCCATAACATCATAATCAATAGTCACCATCAACTGAAAGAATAATAGCTCTCATGAAAGTAGCCTAAAAGAATTCGGCCAATCAACTAAAACTAATGCCTAAAAGAGCACGACATCACAAACTAAAAGGCAAAACATGAGTGGGTATTACATCCACCCCCCCTAGGATTAGGCTTACTCCTGGAAGCCCATAAACAAGTAGGGATATAAACCTCGTAATCTAGCTGCATCCTCCCAAGTCACTAAAGACTCATTATTTGGGTCCCATTGGACCCTTACTTGCTTTATGGTGCGATCCCTAAGGGTCACGCCCCACTACTCCAGAATACGTATTGGCTCCAAAGCCAGTTGCCCATCCTTGACCTGTAATGCATTCCAATCAAGTACATGCATAATGTCAGGTATATATCTCCTAAGAACTAAAACATGAAAAACATCATGGATGTGCGGAAGGCTAGGTGGAAAATCAAGTCGATAAGCAACTCGTCCTATCCTCTCTAGGATCTCAAACGGTCCCACAAAATGAGGTGCCAAATTTGAACCCTTTCCATAATGGATCAGACTCTTCTATGGGGGAACTCTCAGGAACACTCTATCTCCAACTATGAACTGCCTATCCACCCTGTGAGCATCTGCATACTTCTTCTGTCTATCCTGTGCAGTCACTAAATGCTCACGAATCCTCACTACCTCCTGCTCCATGTCTCAAAGCATCTTAGGACCAAGAAGAATACAGTCCTCCAATCTTTCCTAGCTCAAAGGTGTACAACACAAACAACCATACAATGCATGAAAAGGTGCCATGCCAATGGAACTGTGATATCCATTATTATATGCAAACTCCACTAGGTACAAGTAGTCCTCCCAGTGAGTCTATTTGTCCATGACATACATCCTCAACATGTCCTCTAGAACCTAGTTCACTCGCTCCATCTGTCCATTAGTCTTAGGATGATATGCTAAACTTAAATTTAGCTGAGCACCTAAATCATGTTGTAAAGATGTCCAAAAGGCTGAGGTAAAAATAGGATCTCAATTTGATATAATACATAGAGGAATGCCATGAAGTCTCATAATGTCCTACATGAAGACTCGGGCTACAGAAGCTGCTATGTAAGATGATCTCATCGGTGAGAAATGAGCCGCCTTGGTTAATTGATCAACAGTCACCATGATAGCATTGTGTCTGCGAGGAGTCATAGGCAATCCAACTATGAAATCCATAGATATAATGTCCCACTTCCATGATGGAATGAGATTAGGCTAAAGAAGCCCTACTGGATGCTGGTGATCCGCCTTGACCCTCTGACACTCTAAACATCTGGCCACAAAGTCTGCAAACTCCCTCTTGATACCAACCCAATGATAGAGCTGTCAAAGATCTGTGTGCATCTTCTTGACACTTGGATGTGCTAAATAGGGTGCATGATGAGCCTTAGATAACACTAATGTATGCAAATCATCCAATGGTGGTACATAGATCTGACCCATATGACACAACAAACCATCTGACTCCAGAACATAGCCAAAGAATCTACCCTCTAATGGTCTCCCTGACTCTATCTCAGCTTTCACCTCCTGATACAAGGTATCTCTAGGAAGTGACTGGAGTATCATACTCAAGTCCACACTAAGAGTCAATGCAAGAATGGCCTGTCACTTGTGACTCAATGCATCTGCAACCATGTTTTCCTTGCCCTGAATATAATTTATCTCAAAGTCATATTTGCAAAGGAATTCCATCCCCCTTCTTTATCTAGCATTCAGATTAGGCCAGCTAAAGATATATTGAAGGCTACGATGATCGCTATGAAGATCAAATCAGTGTACCAAAAGAAAATGTCTCCATCATACCAAAGCATGGACAACTGTAGCCAGCTCTAGATCATGAGTAGGGTAATTAAGCTCATGATCCTTGAGTTTGTGAGACTCATAGGCAATCACTCACCCATCCTACATGAGAGCTGCTCCAATACCCTCTAATGATGTATCAGTGCATACAAAAAAATCTCCCACTGGATCAGGCACAACTAGAGTAGATGCACTAGTCAAACACTCCTTGAGACTCTGAAAATCCTCCTCACACTTCTCTCTCCATACAAACTTCTTCCCTTTCTACTGAAGAGAAGTAATAGGGTGTGCCACCCTAGAGAAGTTCTTCACGAACCTGTGGTAGTATCCTGCAAGACCCATGAAACTGCGCACCTCAGACACATTAGTGGGTGCTGGCCACTCCATAATAGCCTAAATCTTTGAAGGACCTACTGAGATACCTTCTCCAAAAATGACATGACCAAGATACTGAACCTCAATTTGGAAGAAATCACACTTTGTTGGATTGGCATAAAGTTGATTCTTCCTAAGGCACTCCAGAACCTACCAAAGATGATCTTCATGCTCCTCCATGGATCTAGAGTAAATAAATATATCATCTAGGAAGATGAGCACAAAGTGATCTAGTTACTCTTGAAATAATCCATTCATCAAACACATGAACACCGATGGAGCATTTGTCAACCCAAATGGAACCACTGTGAACTCAGAATGTCCATAGCGTGTACGAAATGTTGTCTTGTGGATATCAGCATCCTCAATCTATAACTGGTGGTATCCTGACTTCAGATCAATCTTAGAGAACATCTTGGCTCCCTTGCTCTGATCAAAAAACTCATCAATGTGTGGCAATGGGTACCTATTTTTTACCGTTACCTTGTTCAACTGTCTATAGTCGATACACAAGCGTAATGATCCATCCTTCTTCTTCATGAAGAGGATAGGTGCACCCCAAGGAGAAACACTAGGGTGGATGCTCCCCTTTGCCAATAGCTCCTCTAACTACAGCTTTAGCTCACTCAACTTGTGAGTAGCCATACGATATGGTGCTCTAGAAATAGGCTCTGCTCTAGGCACAAGCTCTATGCGGAAGTCTTTGTCACGCTTCGGTGGCATAGCTGGAATCTCATCAGGAAATACATTAATAAACTCCTATAGTATAGGATGATCCAAAGCCTTGAGTTCACTTTCCATACCGTCTATCTCATACATGGATACTGCATACATCTAACAACCCTTTCGCATACATCACTTCAGTTGCATAGCGGATATCATGCGAAGGGATATGGGTCAAGGAATCTCCATAATGCAACACTCACTGCCAGCATCATCCTTGCAAAGGATGATCTTCTCTCTACAATCAATCTTAGCTCCATGAGCTCCCAACCAGTCCATTCCCAAGACAACCCCATATGACCCCAAAGGAATCACACGTAGGTCAACCGAGGTAATGATCTTCCCTAGGTTAAGTTCACAACCATGAACCAAGGAATTTGTAGCTACCCTAGCTGTTGAGGCTAGTTCCACTTGACAACCTAACACTTTCTTTGCAACCACTAGCCCACAATGCTCAACAAGGAAAGGTGAAATGAAAGAGTCAGTCTCTCCTGAATCAAATAATATAGAAATGGAAGTACCCCAAATAGTACCTAAAGTCTCAATGACTGTGCCCTAATGCTCTGCCTACCTCTAATCAAGAGCTGCAAACACTCTATGTGAACCTCCTCCTACATTAGGCCCCGAGGCTGCTGGCCTCTGTGTAGAAAAATGTGGTTCTCTCTACAGAAAGTTCACCAGAATGTGGCTAAATTGACCACAGGTGAAACACCCTGTGCCTCTAAAATTGCCTCTCCCATTGGAGGGCGCACCAGACTATTGGACACTCCCTCGACTCACACTAGGCTATGCACTCTGAGCTGGCCAGTTGGACTTATTATGCCTATGGTGCTGTCCACTCCTGACGCTTCTACCACTCTAGGTAGGAGGTGCAGCCTTCTAGTGTTGTTGCTAATGCTAACTCTGGCTTTGGTTCTGGTTCTAATTACCTCTATAATAACTGGATGGCTTCTTGAAGTTCCCAGCACCCTGCGACTGGTCACCTCTATAGCCTACTCCAGAAGCTCCACTAG
>MU225079.1:2070488-2082224 GCA_018584345.1 Thuja plicata
CACCTGGTACAAGGATGTCAAATCTCAATGGATAAAGAATCACTACCACCCGTCCGTGTGGAACCACAAAGGTCCACCCCACCGTGCTGAGGAGATAACAATAGATCCCAATCAGATATCCAAAACCGAGAAGGAAAAACCACTAAGCAAGGGATCCTGGTAGCTCTCTAACTGGTGTACTAATCATCACAAAAAGGTAAGACTCACTAATCCAGAGGCAACTGATAATGTAGGAAATCTAGCATGTGTAAAGGAAGGTGTCATCATGTACGTCTAACCCTTAAGTTCAGCCCTGATAATCACAATGGATTTTGGCACCTAAGTTACCATACATGGAGCTAATGTCCTCTCATACTGACAAGGCCACTAACTATGTCAGGTACCTCACAGGGTAACTAACATCTTCTCAACACCACCTTAGCCTATACTAGCACTCAAGCATGGGTGAGGACACATCTTATTAATCCATTTTAATATCCCCAAATATGTCTTTAGCTATCACTTATTAAGAAACTCCATAATAAGCAATCCAGAAGTCACTTACGGACATAGAACTTAGTGTAAGCCACCCCCTACTACACATCTAGGTAACCTACCCTAGGCTCAAAGATCCTAACAGACCTAGCATAGGTCACAACCCTAGTGTACCCCAAATCCAATATCCCACACAGTCAGGAACGGTCACATAGGTACACAAACAGATAACAAGAATCGTAAGGGTCATCATGGTCAGTTTAGGGTAATAACTTACTAACACACATGCCATGAAGTAATAGAAATATAATTACACCCCCAGCCTCTGTATACATCCTAGGTCATCTAATGCCCCCATAATCACACACATAAGCAAATGAGAACCATAAGGATGCATAGAAAACAAAACATCTTAAAAGACTGAAAAATGAACTATATCCATTTAATCATTCATATATAGGTCATACATAAACTTCATCTAATCGATAACTCATTCTGGAATAGTTAAGGTAATTTGCATTAACTCCATTCAAAACTACCTCTAGAAATTAAGTAAACTAACCAAAACACATTCATTAGTTATCCCAAATTAATTGTCTGAACCTAATGTCTTAAATCACTTCAGATTACAATCCACATTGATTAACCTCAATTAAATAATCACATATCTAATTAAAATTAGCCATAATGTGCCTACTAAATAAGAACAATATTCACATATTAATAAAAGTTAATAATACTCATTTTAGCAACTAAATATTTTATTAAATAACCATATTATAAAATTAATATAATATGAACCATCCATATTATAAATTAATTTGTGATTATTTTTTAAATATAACATAAATTAATTAATAAAATAAATTAAAATACCAAATAAACATTAACTAAATTTAATGTCAATTAAAATCTAATTAAAAATGAATTGAAAAGTTTCTAAAATAAATTAAAATTATTAATAAATATATAAAAAAAACTAAATGCTTATGGGGGAGCAGGTACCCCGCTGCCCCCCCTTATCTCCCGCACAGCGTGGTTCCACGAGCGCTGGCTGCCGTAGGCAGTTCGGCTGCTTACGCAGTCGGATATTGCGGAAGCCCGTGGGGTGGTGGGGTTGGGACCCACCCCCCACCAACTTGTGTTTTTTAATATATATTTTTTTAAAAGTAATTTTTAACACTGCGTTAAAGCAGTTTGCATCTTTGTTTTTTTTTTGCTTTGATTTTATATATATATTTTAAAATGATTCAAATTCATTTCTAGAAAGGTAGGTATTTTTAAAAAAAAAGCAAATTTCTGAAAACAGAAATAATAAGGAGATTTTTTTTTTTCTTTTTACCTTTCTGGGTAATTTTTTTTTACCACTGGTGAACTTTATTCACTCTGTATTTTTTTTACAGAGACTTATATTTTCCAAAAGATTTAATTTTCAGGAGATTTTCAAAGAAGGGAAATATTTATTTTCTTCCCTATAGTTAGGACTATAGGCAGAATTAATTTTTCAATTTCTAGGAGTTCTAGAAGAGATATTTTTACAAAATTTTTGACAGCATAAGGGTACTATGCTAAGAACCATATTAACATGAAAATGATAGATCTAAGCTTTTCATGAACCCCGAAAATATCAAAACGTCAATAACCATAAATTTAATTTTTCCTATAGTATAAACTATACAAAGGGTTAATTTTTTATTTTCTAAGAGATCTAGAGAGAATTTCTTCCCGAATTTTTGACAGCATAACCCTACGATGCTAAGAATATATAAAATGAAAGAAATTTAGATCTAGGGTTTTAATAAACACCTGAAAATGTATAAAGAAAAATAAAGCCATTTAAAAGCCAAAATAGCAACCATGCACTAAATCAACAATGAAAACCTCAAATCTACAAAATTGAAACCATACAAGGCAAATGAAACCTACCTTGATTCCAATGCAAGAAATGGAAGAATGTAGCTTGGAAGATGAAAGAAAATATGAAAACCCTCAAGCCCAATTCGACCACAGATCTGGCAACTAGGAAGATCCGAGCACACACACAAGCAAGAAAAATCCCAAAAACTTCAAACCAACAAGGATCTACAACAATCCACAATCCTTCAAAAATCCCCAAATCACCAAGAGCTCTCCCAATCTCAAAAAAACTTGTTATGAGAGAATGAATGACCAATCCCCCTAAAGAGATTCAAATTTCCCTAAACATGCAAAGGTTGATGACAACTCCCAAGTCAATCCCTAAAAAGACTCAACTTGAAAATTGAAAGTAAATCCAAATTAAATAAATATAATATTCTGTATTGCCACAACTCAACTTTGACTCCTAATTACAAGTTGAGATATTTGAATTTAAAAATACTTTTTCAACACATTCATGCACATGTAATTAATAAGATATTTAATTAAATAGATTAAATATTTATGTCACAATAATGCATGCAACCAAATATTTAATTATTTAATTAATCATATAAGCACATTTACTATAGTTTTTAATTAAATATTTAATTAAATCAAAATATTCAAATATTTTAATTTAATTAATTATTTAAAATAAACTTAGGATATAATTAAATAATTAATTCAACTATAATTTATTAATCCTAAAATATGGAAAATCACTTGAAAGCAAACACATGCAAAGCACACACAAACTCAAGAGAGAGGATATTCAAATTTTGTCAACCTAGACAAATACGGATAGGGTAGTCATACTGAAACTCATCCAACATTAGGATGATTAGGCTTAGGTTAGGTTTTTGGATCTGTATGTTACCTCCCCTCTTTACCATTGAGATGAATATTTATGGGGACACTCACTCCTGCCAATTCAGGGAAGATGATGCCCTGTACCTGCAATCCTATCATCAAAAGAACACGCATGTACATACACAATATAATATTGCAAACAGTGATAGGGATTGGTCAAACGTGTGGATCTCACCAAAGCAAGTAACTACATCTCCGTCCTCTACCACAACAACATGCAAACAGATACATAAACATGATAACTATACACATGCAAGTATGGGGTAAGTAAAATATGATCAAAACATAAATCATCGCATCATGATAATATCCATAAAATTATAATCAATAGTCACCATCAATTGAAAGAATAGTAGCTCTCATGAAATTAGCCTAAAATAATTTGGCCAATCAACTAAAACTAATGCCTAAAAGAGTACGACATCACAAACTAAAAAGCAAAACACGAGTGGGTATTATAGCTAGTTGATTGTATGTTTGTCATTGATGACAACATATAATATACAGTAGTATTATGTATGTACTTATCAGAATGATGGTATCAAGCCTTGCACGGTTATAATAATGTTGTTTATGTTTTGTTCATACACGCAGACTCAGATATGAAGTTTCAGTTGTGTTGTGAAATTCTGTTAGTGACAGTTACAGTTTCTAGAGTTGTCTATACAAATCTGACATATTGTATTGGTTCTTGAGTTGCACCTATCTTTGGGATATGCATGTGTATATTCAAGTTTATTTATGAGTTGAAGACAGTTATCTAAAGGTGCCAAACGTGTTTCAACAAGATTGCAAAGATAGAGTTAATTTGTTAAGGATGACTTAGTGAAGCGTCGTGTCTATTTAGTTTATATTGTGCGGTTGTAATTATGCTTGCATGGTTAGTTAAGCTAACAAGGAGGTTATGAAGAGTTGCTTAACAGGTCCCATGATCTCATACTTTGAGGAGGATACTTATAGTAGCTCATTTGTGGAACGCTAAGTGTGAATAATGAGAAAAGATACAGGAAAAGTGTAGAGTAGAATATCAGTTGTGTTTCATTCATCAAGGATCTATGTGAAGAAGTGAAAGATTACAATACACTAGAACTGATCAAGATAGCAGGTCTACTATATAGTTCATCATCAGATATAGTGCATATCTATTCTACAGAACTTTGTATCCTTCACCATTGAAGCAGTGATCTTTTGGACAGTGAGTCCTCACCCTTAACAGAGTT
Source organism: Thuja plicata (assembly GCA_018584345.1). NCBI lineage: Eukaryota > Viridiplantae > Streptophyta > Pinopsida > Cupressales > Cupressaceae > Thuja > Thuja plicata. The sequence continues at coordinate 2,074,952 of MU225079.1, forward strand.
ATTTGTAAAAGACTCCTAATAGGGTTAGACCCTTAACCAGGTCACTATACTTATTGCATTGTAAAGAACAAATCCTAATAGGGGTGCAAGATCTTCTAACATAGATTACTATAAACAAGTATAGTTCTTTGTGGGTGTTAATTCCCCCTAGAGTTTTTACTATTTGATTTCCCCATAACCAAATTGTGGTGTTGTCTATTGTGTTATCTGAATGTGCATTTACTTTATTATATTCTAGAGTTAATAAAAGGAAATAATTAAATTAAGCTAATAATAGATTCACCCCCCCCTCTCAGTTGTCCTTTGGGACTATTCTAACAATTGGTATCAGATCCAAGTGCCTTAAAGAAAGCCTAATAGCTTAAGGTAGATTAGATGCCATACTTCAGAAAAGAGAGTCCTAAGTTTGATGGAGAAAATTATCTGGATTGGAAGAAAAAAATGATAACACATCTACAGTGTGTTGGTTTTGACATCTTTGAGATATCCACACAAGAAGTTGTTATTACCTCTCTAAAAGACCTAGCAAGAGATGATGCTACTAGTAAACAAAAGGATACATTCATAGCTAATGCAGTTTCCAAAGAAGCCCTTATAAGTGCACTATCTGACAGTGAATTCTCTGAGATCAAGAAGGTAGACAAGGCATACACAATATGGAAGTATTTAGAAGACATGTTTGAAGGAGATGTTCAAGAAAAGAATGCACACAGGAAAACATGGAAAAATAAATACAACAATCTTGAGATGTTACCTGAAGAAAACATAAAAGCCTATAATCAGAGGATAAATAAAGTATTTTTTGGAATCAGAAATAATGGTGGAGAAATATCAGAAGAAGATATAATGGACAAGCTATTGACTACTTTAACATCAGACTATGAGAACAAAATCAACATTCTAGAGGAAACCATGCAATTTTCACAAGACTTCAAGAGAGAGACTTTGATCAGTAAAATCTTTGCATTTGAGATATCAAGATTGAAGACTAAACCCAAAAGTGAAACAACCTTCAAAGCTTCAGTTCATGGTAAGAAATCTCATGTCTCTAGTAATAATGAGAAAGAAGAAGTTGATGAAGAACTAGAAGAAATCATAGACATGATTGCTAAAAGAGAAAAGAAAGGAAAACAGAAATATGAAGGACAACTTCCATTCAAATTTTTTTCATGCAACAAGGTCGGTCATTTTGCATCCAAGTGTCCCACAAGAGTAAAGAAATTTAGATTTGATTATAAACCTAAATATAGGAAGGAATGCTATCATGCTAAAGAATGTGTAACTGATGAATATTCAGGAGAAGATGAAATTGGATTCATTACCCTTAAAGACATGGAAAAATTGCTTGAGCATATGGACATTGAAGATGAAAAGGAAACACAAGAGTTAGCCCTAATTTCCAAAGCAGACATCAGAACTGATTGGATCATTGAAAGCAGATGCTTTCATCACATGACAGGTGATAAAGATAGATTTATTCATCTATACAAGTACAAAGGTGGTATGGTTAGATTTGGAAATAACACTCCTAAACCTATCATAGGTAGAGGATCCATCACCCTGGATGGAAAGAACAAGACAGATGATGTTCTGTATGTTGATGGATTACATCACAATTTACTAAGTGTTGGAAAGCTACTTGACAAAGTTTATCATTTGGAATTCAAAGACAACAAATGCATTGTTATCAACAAAGAAGGAGACATGATTTCATCAGGATCCAAAACAAAAGGTAAATTTTTTCAGCTCAATTCAGATGTAAGTTGTTTTTTTGCAAAAGTGGATGACAGTTGGTTATGGCACAAGAGACTCTGTCATATTAGTTTTGATAATATAGTAAAGATAAGAAATGTCAAGGCAGTTAGAGATCTTCCAAGTATTGCAAGACCAATTGACACAATGTGCAAGGAATGTGTTATGGGAAAGCATGTAAGGAGATCTTTCAGAAGCAAGAAGAACTCAGCTAAAAATAAGTTAGACCTAGTGCATACAAATTTATGTGGTCCTACTCAAACCAGATCATATTACAGAGAAAGGTATTTCATTTTGTTTGTTGATGATTTTTCAAGGATGATGTGGGTTGCATTCTTAAAGGAGAAGTCTGAAGCCTTTAAGAAGTTCAAAATATTCAAAGTCAAAGTGGAGAATGAATCTAGATTAAAACTAAAGTGTCTGAGATCAGATAAAGGAGGAGAATCCACCTCTGATCAATTTTATGACTACTATAAAGAACATGGAATTAAAAGACAGTTGAGTGCACCCAGAACCCCACATTATAATGGGATAGCAGAAAGGAGGAACAAGATCATACTTGATACATTGTGCACTATGACGATTGAAGGAAAAGTTGCACACACCTATTGGAGAGATGTAGTTAATACAATAGTCTATACTATCAATAGAACACAACTAATGCCAGGCATGGATAAGACACCTTATGAACTTTGGTTTGGTAATGTACCTACAGTAAAATACTTCTGAATATTTGGCAGCAAGTGCTACATCAAGAGAGATGATGGTGTTGGTAAGTTTGATGCTAGAAGTGATGAAGGTATTTTCCTTGGTTACTATACTAAAAGAAAAGCATACAGATGTTTTAATTTGAGATTAAAGAAGATAATTGAAAGTACTCATGTAAATATTGATGAGAAGCTCATGGTTCAAGAAAGTTACTATGAATATGCACCTATGATTGAGGATGAACCCAGGCCTAGCAGTAAAGACACTGTTATTGAAGAAATGTTTGATTGCATTGATGTTTCATGTAATGAACCTGAATCAAGCAAAGAAGTATCACAGATTATAGATGAGGATATTAAACCAAAAGTTTCAAAGTTCACATCTAGGTATCATTCAAAAGATGATATTATTGGAGATCAGAGTAGCAGAGTTTTGACTAGATCAAAAGCAAAAAGGTTAACAGTGGATGAAGAGGTATGTTTACTTTCACATATTGAACCTTTAAATGTTGAAGATGCTTGCAAGGATTTTGATTGGAAGAAAGTAATGGAAGAAGAATTAGAAAAAATAATAAAAAATGATACACGGGAATCGGTTCCTAGACCTAGTGACAAAAATGTGATTGGAAGAAAGTGGGTATTTAGGAACAAGATGAATGAAGATGGTACAGTGGTTAGAAACAAAGAAAGACTAGTGTGTAAAGGATATGCATAGAGGGAAGGGATAGATTACATTGACACATTTTCCCCTGTGAGAAGATTAGAAGCCATCAAGTTATTCTTGGCATATGCAACATTCAATTAAAGACTTCAAAGTATATCAAATGGATGTCAAATCAACCTTTATGAATGGTGACTTGAAGGAAGAAGTCTAGATAGAATAGCCTGAATGATTTAATCTATCAGATACACTAGACATGGTATGTAGATTGAAGAAAGTACTCTATGGAATTAAATAGGCCCCAAGAGCTTGGTATGAGAGATTATATGGTTATCTTACCAAGATTGGATTTAAGAAAGGAGCAGCAGATTGTAAGCTATTCATAAGAGAGACACCTAATGGACTATGACTTGTTTCCAGATTTATTGATGACATTATCTTTGGAGGTAATGACAAGCTTAGTGCAGAATTTGCAAAAGAAATGTAGAATGAATTTGAAATGAGCATGATTGGTCCTATAAAATATTTTTTGGGATTGAACGTAAAGTAGAAAGATAAAGGAATATTCATAAATCAGTCCAAATATGTGAGGGAAATATTGAAGACTTTCAAGATGGAAGACTGTAAGCCAGTATGCACTCCTATGATAATAGGAAGCAAGCTTTCTAAAGAAGATGATTCTGTAGCAGTTGACAAGACATTGTATAAGTCTATGATTAGAAAACTTATATATCTTACTCAATCTAGACCAGACATATCTAATGTAGTTGGCATTGTTGGTATATTTGCAACTGAACCAAAATAGAATCACCTAATGGCAATAAAGAGAATATTCAGATATCTAAAGGGAACTATAGACTATGGTTTATGCTATCCTAAATCAGAGAATGTACAAATTCATGTATATACAGATGCAGATTGGGTAGGTCATCTTGATGATAGGAAGAGTACTTCTAGAGGAGTAGTATTTCTTGGAGATAGGTTGGTTTCTTGGGTAAGAAAGAAGTAGAATTGTATCTCTTAGTTGACAGTAGAAGCTGAATATGTTGCAGCAGCATTGAATTGTTCAACAATGGTTTGGATCAAGTAGATGGTTAAAGATTTTGGTATACAGGTTGACTATCCTATTGTTATTCACTGTGATAACACCAGTACTATCACCATGTCCAAGAACCCTATGATGCATACAAAGATAAAGCACATTGAGATTAAATACCATTTTCTTAGAGAAAAAGTTACAGATAATGAAGTAAAATTGGACTATGTGAGCACCAAAGAACAATTGGCAGATATTTTCACAATGCCTTTATCAAAAGATACTTTTGAGTATCTCAGAGAGAAGTTGGGAGTAATTCCCTCTACTGAGTCTAATTAGATAAAGAAGCAAGAACATCATTCCTTAGTGACTGATGAATGGTTGAATACTCTACTTTTGGAGTAGTACCTGTGCTTAATTGTTTATGGCACCCTTTGCCATTGATGTCAAAGGGGAAGTATATAGTAAGGAGGAGAATATACTCTAGGGGAGTATAAACACAGATAGAGGAACTACAACATTGTAGAGGAATATTTGATGAGGATATTAAGAAGATTGTAAAAAGGAAGAAGACACCATGTGCTGAAGATGTTTTTAATATCATATGTTGCCATCAATGTCAAAGGGGGAGATTGTTGGAGATTTACTTCTAGCAGCTAGTTGATTGTATGTTTTTCATTGATGACAACATATAATATATAGTAGTGTTCTTTTTAGAATTAATCTTTACTTGTACTAATGTAAGTAGGTGATTCTTATGGAATCTCTACACCTATTTTGTCTTCTTGTACAAGTGTGAGGATAATTCCTTTTATTGTAATTTCTTATTTAGTTTATCCTCCTTATGAGGAATCCTACACTTGTCTCACACACTATTGAAATGTGGCATTCGTAGATATGGGAGTTACCATGCAACTCCTCTCTCACATCTCTATTAAAGAGATGTCTCTCCTTCTCTCTTTAGTTATTAGGTTAATCCTTCTTCTTGAACTATTGTATGAGCTTGGGTCTCCCTCTCTCTCTCTCTCTCTCTCTCTCTCTCATTCTTAGGCATTTTTTCCCATTCTCTATATCACGGGGGTTTTTTCATGATTTTCCCCCTTCAAAATCTTGTCTCCTTGTTGTTTGGATCTTTGGTGCATGCTCCTAGTATTAAAATTTATTCATGGTAAATCTTCATTCTCCTTGCTCATTGAATTAAACAACTTCCCATCTCACCTTATTTTTGTTATTATTTTAACATGGTATCAGAGCAAGTTGGTTTAATCTTTGATTGAGTTAACAGGTGAAGGAGCTACCATATCTTGGAGCACTCCAATATCAGAGACTCTTGAGAGAGTGTAGAAAAATTCAAATTTTTTTTTGGGTTTGGCTGGTTTACCGCCAAACCCAATTTATCTTTTGCATACATTATTGGTTTCTATTGGATATAGTACTGACTTGTTTTGTGCAGGATTGGAGACTTTCATTCTTGGCTCTGTTCTTCATCTTTCTTTCAAAATTTGAGCTTTAATCTGTTTACTATTTTCATTTAACATCTTTAATCTAATCTTCCTATTTGCAAGGTTATATTGCTCTTTGCAATCAGAAATTTATTTATATCTATGTATTCTTATTACATTTATATCTCTGTTTGGAGCCTCTGTGTTTTGCATGTTTTTTTTCTAACAATCTATAGGCTCAATCTTTGTTTTTATCAAATTTCTCATATATCTAAATTCCTTTTGCATGTTCATATTATTGTATCTTGTCTTTCATTGTATATTTATGTTCTTTAAGCTATCGTTTCATATTCTTCTTTGCAGTAGTCAAAATTGCTTCTTCCAACTCGCAATATATATTAGTTTGTCTGCATCATTCCTTGCGCAACATTCTGGGATCTTAGCATCCTCTTTCCTTTCATACTGTAGCCTTTAGCAGTGTTTCTTCATTTTTAAAATTTAAATCTTTCATACTTTTTATCTCTTCTTGCACAACTCCTTCTCCTATCCCTCTCACAGCCTACTTTCTCCCCTTCACAGCAGATAAGCCAGCATTTGGAAAGAAGTTCCACCTGGAGCTAATTCTCTACATTGCATGGTAGGCTTCTCTCCAGTCTCTGCATTGTTTTCTCATTTCTCAGCTCTTTGCGTAGCCTTATCTTTTCTTCCTTGCGCAACAACTTTTACTCTTCCCTCTCCTAGCGCAGGTTGCTGCTCTTGCAGTGGTGTATTCTCCCTTCATTTTGTTTCTCAAGGATCTTCCCACCCTCCTCCCTCTTCAGCATTTTGTAGTGACCTACAATTCAAATATCTTACCTTGCAAGTATCAACACTTTTTATTATTGCTATGTCTGCGCAACTCCTTGGTAAAACATTTTTTAATCACTAATTCATTCTCTTTCTGCCAGTGCATGTTTATATCTGTCTGCATATGCTTTATACTTCTGCTATCTTTGTAAAATTTTAAAAGGAATCTCAGTTTTTTCCATCATTCGTTCCCAGGATTTAAAATTTATAGGCTCTACTATTCTCTTAATTTGTAACATTTTTCTGTCTTTCCTGCAGCACTATCATTGGTTCCTTCTAACTTATTCCATTTTTTTTCTAGCATATAATCATTATTTTCTTAACGTTTTTGTTTCGCAAGTTTATCATTATATCATTTTGCAGGCATCTTGCATATTTTATCATTCGATTCTTTAATCCTTAGATTCTAACTCTGTTTTTCATTGTAGATTATCATTTTTTATTCATATTTGTTCTCTCCTTTACTTTTTAAAACAAATTACAATTTAATTCTTAAAATTAATTTTAAATTTTTTTTATTGAAAAAGTTAAACTTACATACATTTTGTCTCTCTTCATTTTGCCTTATATCTTTTTAAACCCATTTATAGTTTACCTTTACAAACTTAATTCAATTGTTAAGTTATTATTTAATTGTCATTAAAATGTTGGAAATATGGATGGAGTAACTGAGAGGGGAGGGGTGAATTAGTTACTACAAAAATATTTCCAACAATTGGTATCAGAGCTTTCGGTGCTTGCAGGAAAGATTTCAAGGATCTAAGCTAAAGATCAGGATGTCTTACAAGAGGGAAATTCCAAGGCTTAATAGAAATAACTTTTCAGCATG
>MU225079.1:2087530-2123349 GCA_018584345.1 Thuja plicata
TTAAATCCTCTAACCGGGTCACACCTAACAGTGTGTTTTGTAACCTTTAACAGGGTTGGCTCCTAACAGGGCTCACTTCAGAAGAGTGAAAATCAGTAACTAGTTGCATTGGTGGTTTTCCCAAATTGGGTTTCCACGTTATATCTGGTGTTACTTGTGTCACTTGTGTTCATGTTATTTGTTTTATGCATATCAATAACTGTGAATGTTTAATSAACAATGAAAGGTTAATTTACCGAGTAACAGTAATATATATTGAAGACATCTAAGGGACTTGTGGATTTATTTTTGTAGTAACTGATTCACCCCTCCCCTCTCAGTTACTCCATCCATATTTCCAACATAAAATTTGTTTCATCACTTTAACAAAATTTTAAATATATTTGAACGTTTAATATTTCTGGCATACTGATATTTTCTAATCACGTTAAATTAGTTTTTTTGGATTCTTCATTATATCTTGCAACTTGTATTTAATGTTATTTCAGTTAATTTATCATGACAACACTAATGCCAGATTTTAAACTTAAAAATTCCAATTATACTATTTGGAGGCCACACATGTTTGATTTTCTAAAAACTTGACACCTTTCGGATATTGTGACTTCACCAAATTTGAAACTGACATCCACCGCTCCTCAAGCTGACGAGGATTCCTGGCAGTTCAAAGATGAGGAAGCATTTGGTCTAATTGGATTCTCATTAAATCCAGACTTATATTACCTTATCTCTGATTGTACTGAGGCTCATCAGGCTTGGCATGTCCTGGAAAATATATTTCAAACTCACCAAACCTCTACTCCGCCCTATGACATTATGTATCCTTTACTTAACCTTCCTATTTGGGATGACCCTTGTGATGATGTTTGCCTTGGGGATGATACACTCACTTTCTATTTTTTTCATCGAGCTAACATATTGTAGGTTGATGATTTTACGAATACTTATTCTTCTTTGGATAATATTTTAGTTCACGAAGATGAAATTATTAATACATTTATCCATGTCACGTTGTCCTTATGTATTAAAGGAGATTATGTTCCTCTTTGCTCCAAAGTTGATTATGAATTTTGTGACACTCAAATGGTTATCATGGAGGACCAACCTCCTTCTCTAAACTATAATCCTCTTTATGATATTATTAATGGTGATTGTCCTAATTCTATTCTTTATTATGTATCTACTAATGAATCCATTTGGTTTACAAAAACTCGCTATGATGCAATTACATTTGATGATTCACATTCAGCTTCTACTGATTCAGTTTTAGGAGGAAATCCCAATAATGGGAGATCCCCTCATGGTTCTTGTTTCTTTGTAGATTCAGGTGATTCTTCTTGGACAAGTACCAATGAACAATCTCAAGATTTGGRCCTATATCCACAAACACCTACACTCTTGCATTAYRAAAATCAAAGGAATCCTATTTCAAGATCCAACCACTTATCATTGCACCATCACCTAATATCAACACAAAGTGAAGAAAAACAAGTTTTCCTCCTCTACTACAAGACAGATAATCCAGTTGCAGATTTTTGTAAAACCCCAATTAAAGATTAAAGGGGGGTGTTAGAATTAATCTTTACTTGTACTAATGTAAGTAGGTGATTCTTATAGAATCCCTACACCTATTTTGTCTTCTTGTACAAGTGTGAGGATAATTCCTTTTATTGTAATTTCTTATTTAGTTATTCCTCCTTATGAGGAATCCTACACTTGTCTCACACACTATTGAAATGTGGCATTCATAGATATGGGAGTTACCATGCAACTCCTCTCTCACATCTCTATTAAATATATGTCTCTCCTTCTCTCTTTAGTTATTAGGTTAATCCTTCTTCTTGAACTATTGTATGAGCTTGTCTCTCTCTCTCTCTCAGGCATTTTTTCCCATTCTCTATATCACGGGGGTTTTTTCATGCTTTTCCCCCTTCAAAATTTTGTCTCCTTATTGTTTGGATCTTTGGTGCATGCTCGTAGTATTCAAATTTATTCATGGTAAATCTTTGTTCTCCTTGCTCATTGAATTAAACAACTTGCTGTCTCGCCTTATTTTTGTTATTATTTTAACAGTTCTATATGTACTTATTAGAATGATGGTATCAAGCCTTGCATGGTTATAATAATTTTGTAGACATGTTGTTTATGTTTTGTTCATACATGCAGACTCAGATATGAAGTTTCAGTTGTGTTGTGTAATTTTGTTAGTGGCAGTTACAGTTTCTGGAGTTTGTCTATACAGAGCCGACATATTGCATTGGTTCTTGAGTTGCACCTATCTTTGGGATATGCATGTGTATATTCAAGTTTAGTTATGAGTTGAAGATAGTTATCTAAAGGCGCCAAACATGTTTCAACAAGATTGCAAAATAGAGTTAATTTGGTAAGGCCAACCTAGTGAAGCGTCACATCTATTCAGTTTATATTGCACGGTTGTAATTATGCTTGCATGGTTAGTTAAGCTGACAAGGATGTTATGAAGAGTTTCTTAACAGGTCCCATGATCTCATACTTTGAGGAGGATACTTATAGTAGTTCATTTGTGGAACGCTAAGTGTGAATAATAAGAAAAGATACAGGAAAAGTGAACAACAGAATATCAGTTATGTTTCATTCAACAAGGATCTATGTGAAGAAGTGAAAGATTACAATACACTGGAACTAATCAAGACAACAGGTCTACTCTATAGTTCATCATCAGATATAGTGCATATCTATTCTACATAAGGTTGTAGCCTTCACCATTGAAGCAGTGAGCTTTTGGACAGTGAGTCCTCACCCTTAATAGGGTTATTTGTAAAAGACTCCTAACAGGGTCAGACCCTTAACCAGGTCACTATACTTATTGCATTGTAAAGAACAACTCCTAACAGGCTTACAAGATATTCTAATAGGGATTATTATAAACAAGTATAGTTCTTTGTGGGTGTTAATTCCCACCGGGGGTTTTACCATTTGGTTTCCTCGCAACCAAATTATGGTGTTGTCTATTGTGTTATCTGAATGTGCATTTACTTTATTATATTTTGGAGTTAATAAAAGGAAAGAATTAAATTAAGCTGATAATTGATTCACCCCCCCTCTTAGTTATCCTTTGGGACTATTCTAACAAATACTTCTTTAGAGGTTGAGGTAGAGGATGTAGAAGTGGATGTACAAAGGCATATAGAGAGTGGTAATCACCAGCAGATCATTTCAGATAATGATGAACCTTCAACCATGGATTGTGAAGAGGACTCTAACCCTTTAAGAAGGGGAAATATCAAATTTATAAATCCCTCAAAGGAAGAAATAAGATCACTCACTGTTGCAACCATTTAATAAGCTAGAAGTAATTATAACTTGAGGGATAGAATAGTGGGTACAAATCAGGGAAAATAGGTGGTATTTTTTGAAGAAAACTCTAAATGCAAATAAATTCTCAAAGGAAAAAAAATAGTCGATGATCAAGGTAGGAGTATAAAAAACCAAAAGGTTCATTTTGATCTCTTCAAGAACACGCAAAAGGAAGATAAGACCCAAAAAGTGACTCCTACACAAAGTTCCATGAAATCTGAAACCTTTGTAGAAGAGAAAAAGGCACCTAAACATTAGGTAAGTAAGTCAGTTTCATCTTATGCCTCTTTGAATAGACCTAGTTTTGATATGGTCCACACATTAAGTTAGATAAAGGTATAAGTCCCACTCCTAAAATCAATGAAAAGAGAGGATCATAGGAATGTTTCCATGTCTATGATTTCAAATATGTTAAAAAATTCAAATATAGAAATAAAAAAGGGTGATGGGAATCACAAAAAAAAAGAAAGTGGGGTGATGTGAATGAGATTCATAATGAAACAATGAAGACTCCTAAAGTTTATTAAAAAAAAACCATAATAAAATGTCCCTCTCAAATAGATCCCTTTTACCTCACTTTGATCATCAATAAACAAAATTGGATAGGAATTGTACGATAGATTTAGGGGCTGCTATTAACATCCATCCCCTTGGGATTATGCAACAATTAGGATTATGGGTTGAAACTACTTATGTAAAATGTTATGTTATGGATAATAGGGTAGTGTTAGTCCTAGGGGTTATGAAGGACCTAGATTTGAGATTTTCCACATGTTCTAAGAGAGTCTACAAAATAACATTATTGTGGTTGATATTCCACAACAATATGGCATTCTATTGTCAAGATAGTCGAGTGAGATAGTAGGTTAACATGTGAAACTTGATATTTCATATGACAGTGTTCCCATTAATGGAAATGATGTGAAAATATATAGAGAACTTATATCTACAACTGTTATTGAAGATGTGTCACCTAGCGAACTTAATTATTTATATGATATTGACATTGAAAATTTTAGGATAGAACAACCATAGTCATTTTTGAGGAATAATTATGTCATAAGCCTTGAGTTGCATCATGATCAACATGGTCTATGAGACATGTACTTTAATGGGGATTGATCCAATGATGGATCAAATGTTGGTGCCTTTTTTATTTACCCTAGTGGAAAAACATTTAAATACTCATTTCTTTTAAACTTTGAATGTACTAACAATATTGAAAAGTATGAGGCTTTTATAATAGGTCTTAATATGATGGTGAAACATGGGATAAAGTTACTAAGGGATTTTGGAGATTTAGAGTTAGTTGATTCACATGTTAGATCTATATATTATTCAAAACATAGGAGGTTGAAATATTATAGGTCTGCAATATGCGATACCATTGAGTCTTTTGATGCATTTTCAATTGAATGGATTGAAGGAAAAATAATTTAATGGCATACTATTTATCTAATGTTTCTTTAAGGGGATATGATGTCACTCTTTTCAAGATATGAGAAGTTGAAATTAAAACTGGGCCATTAGTACCTGATAATGTATCTAATTAGCAAGTGTTTGAAGATGGCAAAGATTTTCTAAAATTATTGCAATGAATGTATAGTTATGAATCACATGAAATAGGTTGAAATCAATTAGTTCAATTTATGGACAATAAACAAATGGTATTTGGAAAAGAAGTAATCCAATTATAAAAAACAAGATCCCTTAAAAGGCTAATTGCATTAGAAAAGGTCTTTGATGGAAATGACATAAATTTGATAAAGGTTATGCCTCCTAAGGATGAGGACTTGGAAGAAGTAAATTTAGGGACTTATACTGCCCCTAAGAATTTTTTTTTGGTAAAAAGTTGAATTCCAAAAATTAGAACCATATTTATTTCCTTCTAAATAATAAATGTAAACATGTTTTTGCATGGTCTTATGATGATTCGAAATCTTATAGAGAGGATTTGTTTCAGCATGAATGTCCATTAAAGCCTGATGCAAATCCTTTTAGACAAAAATAAAAACCTATTAACCCACCTTTGTCTCCCAAGATGAAAGAAGAATTAATGAAGCTCAAAGATTGAGGCATTATAAAACTTTTTAGACACTCCATCTGGATTTCTAACTTGGTTTTAGTTAGGAAAAAGAATGGAGACATAAGAGTATGTGTAAAATTTAGGAATTTAAATGTCTCTTGATTAAAAGATAACTATCCATTTCCCAACATGGAACCCATGTTGTAGAGATTTAATGGTTGTGAATTATTATCGATGATGGCTGGGTTTTCAAGATACAATCAAGTCAAGGTCAAGGATTCAGAGTAGTACAAGAAAACATTTACTAGTCATTGGGGAACCTATGTTTATGTTCAAATTCCTTTTGGATTAAAAAATGTAGGTGCTACATTTTAGAGAGAAATGGATGTTGCATTTGAAAATCTCATTAACACCATAATGGTGGTTTATCAAGATGATGTGATTGCATATTCCAAGAAAGTAGAAGAGAATTACCTTCAATTATAAAGGATTTTTGATATATATAGAGTTTGAAATCTCCTTGAACCCAAAAAAGTGTTATTTTAGGGTAACCAAATGAAAATTTCTTGGTCATATAGTATAATAAGAGGGAATAAGGGTAGAAATTGAAAGAATAAATGCAATTGAGAAAATCCTTGTTCCTAAAACTATGAAGGGTATTCAATCTTTGTTTGGAAAAATAAATTTTGTAAGGATATTCATCTCCAATTTGTAGAGGTTGTGTTGATGGGACTTTGTGACTAGGTCTACCAGCAGAGGTAAGTTTTCACTAGGTATCGGGGTACCGACTAACTTTTCCTACAAAGGTTGTCCGGGGAAATGAGATTCTCCAGGCCTCCAAGCACGTGAGAGTTTGGTCTCGACAGTGCGAGGCTCAGTTGGGATATGTGACTATTTTGTTTGAGGGGGATAGCTGGTTATCTTAACTCGTCTTCTCCGGGGATTTAGGTAAGTGGGGTTTCCTACAACTATGCACTCACTCAACAAATAAACTTCAAAAGATACTACAGAGTTAGAAATATTCTATCTACTTATAGTTATACTAAACATTAAAGACATCGACAATGCTCTAACACGCTACACTAATTACTAATGAAATACAGAACCATTAGCTCATACTTAATCAATAACGGAGGAAAAGGAGTTTGTTAATCTACTTGAAGTATTAGAGAAAAGGACATGAAGAACACAAAGCATAAAATACTATTAACCAGAGATCAGAATGCTAACAACTTCATTGGTAGAACTCTTCCTTCTTCATTAACATATCTTCCAGCAAGCACTGGTGCATGTTACAATGGTGGCTCCAAGGGAGAATTTAACTACTAAAAGCTTAGAAACTATGGAGCGTTGAGCTCTACAACTAAGAATTGAGAAAACCAAATTGCTATTAGCTATGGACTACAAAATCATCAATTTCACTGACCCTTAGAATGAGGCCAGACTTATTATTTATACACATCATCTGACCTAAAACTTAACCTAACTTACTTTACACCTTACAATATAATACTATTTTCTGGTGGCCGGTACTACCTGCACCACGCTACAAAAGACCTCGAGATGAAAAGGTTTGACATGTTAGAGGAATAAGACAAGAAGAGAGGAGTAGAAGAATCAACCTCAAGAGGAGAGCCAGTAGAAGAGGAGAAGAAATTTGATCCCCCGAGGATCAAGGCTACATGCCTCATAAATGGGAAAGTGGTGCCCTATCTCCGATGTTCCAGGTGTAATGTTGAAGAGGCACCTTGGGAAGACCATCTATCAGCAACCTCTTGTCGAGCTGACGTGCCTTGTTGCGGTTACCTATTTTTTGACACCTTTTATTACTATTTTAAAAGTGACCAGTTAGCCTTGGGAACCAAGACATGGGTCACTTTAAGGAATAAAAAATTGAATAACACTAGATCCAGGACTCCAGGATCATGGGGCATGCACCCCAAAGAATAAATGAATACAAAAATTACATCTCCCGATTGACCATTTCCAGAATCCAGAGGAATTTATTGTTGTTTGTTGTCATTGAAAGTTTGGAGGAGACAGGAGATCCCATCTTCATTGATGTCTTTAAGGCCGGTCCTGCGGTAATTGGCCACCTCAATCTTCTCACCCAGGTCTGGAATATTTGCCTTAAATTCTTCGGTCATCTTTGCCGTGTCATGACCTATGAGAACCATGTGAGTTATTCACATCATCTTTGCTCCATCTATCCCCTTTGGGGATTGGTATCTCAATTCCATTAATTTTTCAAACTTCCCCAAAACATACTCCTCCAGAGTGCATGTTTCGGTGCTAAATAGATCAGCTCCGGAGACCTTCAAAATAAAAGAATGGTACAAATTGAAAGAATATTCAACTGCATTAGCCTTATCACATAGGGTCCCTACCAGTTTCTTGATTACCCCCAATGTGAGTTCAATTCTAGAGTGCTAGGTCCTTACAAAATCAAATGACTCCTCTCCCAAAATTCTAGATTCGAAGACAATCTCCTCCTCGATGCCGAGGAGTTCTTCCAACTCAACCTTCCATGCCTCGTAGTTTTCAATATCTCCCTCCCAGATGTAGATAGTAGTTTCAACCTAGTGCAAGACATGGCGGGCCACATATAGGTCTGGGAGTGTGGATACTAAGAAATGTCTAACGTTCCCCACTTGCAAGGTAACCCATTCATCGACCGCCTGGGCCTTTCTTTTCATCACCCGTAATGTGTCTATGTCACCCTAAGGAAGTGGTGCATCAGATGTGGAGGCACCCAGGGGAATGACACTAATAGGATGGGTCAGCTCCATTAGTAGCCCCATAAGATTTATATTTTTCTCCTTCTCTGCCCTAAATTTTTGGGCCTCTCTCATAGCGAGCCTCTACTGCCTTGGATTCTTCTTTTAATAGGTCTAACTCACCCTACTTTCCTCTCTTCCCTAGTGATAACTCTATGAAATTGTATTATCTGACCTTAGCCATTACTTCATCCACATCTGGGGAAGGTATCACAATCACCACAACTGTGTCTCCACCCGACCTAGTCTAAAGAGCATGGAATCTCTGGGCTTTCTTAGCCTTTGGTAGGTTTTGCACCTACGCCATCATCTCCACCAAGGATAGATGGGCCTTGGGTGTTGTCAGGGCCTTCCTCTTCTGAGATTCCACCAACCAATGTGGTGGTAGGGGTGGCTTTGTAGCCAAAATCTTCTCTTTTGATTTTCCCCTGGGATCTTGTTTCACCCCTTTAATAGTATGAGGTACTTTTGGCTCCTTCTTTGTATCTTTTGGTTCACCGATGATACTTACTTTGGTGGTACCTATATCTTCTACCTTGATGTCTGTATCCTTGGAAATGTCAAGATCATCATTCATTTCCCTAGGTTCTTTTCCTCCCGTTGCTATTTATCAGCCTCTATTGATGGTATGTCCTCCTCTATTGGTGTATTTTCTGGTGGTGGTTGAGGTGTCAGATCGAGATTCAACATTTGGGCCATCGTGATCACTTCCTCGAATGTCACCTTTGGGAGTGGCATTTGGAGCATGATAGTTGGGGTCATGGTTGTTCCTGTGGGTCCAGTTTCCCCAACCGATACCATTTTCTCATCTTGGGTTTGCCTGCCATCCAAGGCCTCTTCAACCTATATTTCTAGGGCTTCAGAAATATTCACCTGTTCTTGCCCCTTTTCTTCTTCTTCCTGGGCTTCCTATTCTTGCGCAGGTTCTTTCTCTGGGAGTTCGTCATGTGTGATGATTTCTTCTGCTGACTGTATGATGTCCCCTGCAGGTTTCCAAATTCATTAGTTCTAAACACATCATCAAACTCATCATGGGGTAGGGGATTCTCTGGGATGCATTCCAGTTCTTTCTCTGGCTCCGGGGAGTTGGAAGAAACATTTTGTATTTCTAGGATGCTTGGCATCCCGAGCTCTAGCTCTGCCCTTGGTTGAGAGGTAGTTTTATTTTTCTTTCTCCTTGTTACCAAAGGGGGTCCTGCATCCATCAAAGCTGCTTGCTCCTCTTTTTCTCTGGTTCCTATTGCTCAGACCATTAATGTAGCCGGTGAAGGGGAAGAGGGAGGACAAACAGGCTCAGTCATGAGGACCGGGGTGGCCAACCTTGTGATCAGTTTCTCCTTCATCTACTGGGAGACCGCCAACATTTGTTGCATCTATTATTTTATGGGGGCCATAGATGGGGTTTGTGATGGGGTCCCCATTATTATTTTCCCTTTATCCTCTCCTTGCAAAGAGGTTCTGACCTCGGGGGTCAATCTCAGCACTGCCAGGCCAAATCAGTATGTACTCCCTAGGCATGCCCTCTTGAAATACTCATGGCTACACTTGACTATGTCATGAGTGATATATTCAATGGTTGGCCCCTCCTGATTATTCCAATTTATTGGAGGGAGAGCCATCTTGTCTATTCCCTTCTCTTTGTACTAGGGGTCTACTATGGAATCGGTGTCCGAAAAGTCACCCAGGAATTTTTGAAGCTTCAACCTCTCCATCATCCCCATTGTCATCCGGACGAAATGCCAGCTTCGGACTTCAAAATCATCTTGGAAATCTTCCCAAAAGTCCTCCATGTGGAATATGTGGGGCTCTGATGCCCGGGGAAGTTTTGTTGCAATCTTTCCTAGCGGATCAAAGTTCATCCGTGCCAGATAGAATTCTATTAGGCCCAAGCTTTTAAGTTCATTGTCTGCCTCTTTAGCTGTGGCCAGACTACATGTGTAATTCCCACAAGTGACTGGGAATGGAACATTCACCACCTTCTTTACCATGTACAAGGCGTGTAGCTCCAACATCTGTCAGGAATATTCTAAAAGGATTATTTTGTTCCCACAATGTTTAGGCAACAAATAAGGTTTCCAGAGAAGCCCGTTACCTGAATGTAAGTGTGTTTCTGGAACTGAATATAATAATGGCCATAAATTCTAACTAAATCCATGGCCTCCTTAGTGAGATGGTACCCAACATATTGAGTAGGTGTGAGAAGATTATAATAGATGAAGGTGTCGTTAACCCGATAGAAACTGGGGAAACTAGCCTCCCATTGGATTTGTGGGAAATAATCCCAAGGAGTCTTTTACCCCTAGCCAACTCCAAGTTCACCTGATGTGAGCAACCCATTTGTAATGGGCTGCTATTGTGCTAAGGCCCAAAGAAAATAGGATGTCATGTAAAACTTTGAGGTTTGGGCCATGATGCAAAGGCCCTAGGTGGACTTTCAATTAGTCATACCAAGAGGGACTTTCATAGTATTCTCACAATACCAAGCAAGCATCTTCATAGAATCATTCTCCTTGATCTAAGCCACACTACCACTCTCAGAGTGAACACACCATTTATTGTGCCACCATAGGCTCTACATCATTTTAAATCATCCCAATGTTCCTCAAATACATCAGCATCTTCAACCAAGAAAGTATCTCTTACTAAGTGTTCACTAACCCAATCACCAAAAATATGCCTCATTGCTGTCCCTGGATAGACCCGTACACAGAGAGGTATAAATTTTGAATCAGATACAAAATTATCGATCTCTCTGGTGAGGATGGGAGAAATTGGGTTCTCACCACCATACTCTGATCTTAGAAAGATCCAATGGTTGGTTGCAAAGATATTGCCGTCGCACTGGACTGTAATTTTCTGAGACAATCATTCCTTCTCCCTGTGACTATCCAGTCACTTCTCTACCCTAAAACACATACTACATGTTGCATGGACACCTAAAACCTCTAGGATAGCCTAGGATACATATCCTCCTTATCCCTAACCAAGATGAGAGGCTTATTGGACGTGAATATTACTAAGAAATCACATTTTTTCCCTCTCGGGTTACCCCTTTTGAGGGTTTGGATAGTTTTCACCAAAATGCAGATATCTCCCTTTGTACAACTCCAAATGATATGATTCCAAAGCCAAATGGAAGTTAATTAACTTCCCTAACATCCTAAAACAACAAAATCTCAAGAAAGATTCATTTTGATGGAACACAATTCCTACATATTGACTGTTATGGAAGAAAATCAGAGAAAAACAGTGAAAACATCATTTTATTGATTCAAATCTTACAAACTCCTTTTCATTTTGACCATCTCTGCGTTCCCCCTTCTACAAACCAAAAAATAAGCCTCCTTTTATGCATATAATACCACCCAAATGGTTATAACCTCCTTCCAAACTGACTATAATCAGTTGGAACCAACTTGTTTACTAATCTCTATGTTGTCAACATTGACAACTTTGTTGTCAATGAGACAACTTACATCATTGTTTGCACTTTATGATATATTTATTATTTAATTACATCAAAATGGACTATTATTGAATTATAAAACCATAATTTAACCAAACTCTTATATCTACCCATTACCCCTTACATTATCCCTTTAGGCCTTTATTAGCCAACTTTGGCAATTTTATATTTTATGACTCCATTACATTTCATAGGCACTAATGGCCCAAATTACAATATTTTAGACCTTTTAGGTCCTTTTAGTCTTCATATGTCTTCAAATCCTCTAGGATCCATAAGTGACCCTAATTTTCCTCTTTAGCCTTTCTGCTTGGCCTTGGTGCTCTTGCACCAGGCCACCTGAAGAAATTGCGAGTCCACATGGTTAGAAATAATGGCGGCCCAATCAAAATACTGCTCGCCAGTGGAGATGCCGAGCAGGAAGTAGTACATGCACCCTGAGAATTCCCGAGCATGGGGTTTCCCAAAAATATTGCATAATGCTATGATTCCCATTTGGATGCTTTCCTTGAATTCAGATCTAGGGATCTCCAGCTTCATCCTTTTTGAATCTTTCTTTGGGGTCTTTAGCCATTTTTTATTCATGTATTGTCAGGCCATAACCTCTAGCTACTAAAATTGTGCCAAGGCATCAGATCGGGTGATGATAGCTACTTCATCAAATTGGGGAATCCCTAGACCTTCCTAAAAAGTTGTAGTATCTAGAGAAACCATGGGTGTAGGGTATCTGGTCAGGACCAGAGCGGTGAGCATGATGGCCCAGATAGAGGAGTTGTAGTGTGCCGCAAGGGTGAGGATGAGTTCCAGGGCCTGCATAGAACATGGGAAGCAAGCGGTGTTTAGAATCTCAAATTCTCCAACATTGATGGCCAATTGGTCCCCGAATTGCCATTGAATTAACATCAGTTTAACCAGAGCTTGCATTTCTAACCACATCTCGACGTTGGTGTCGGTGACCAAATGAACCTCAGATTTGATCTTTGATCCCGTAACAAAACTGTCTTTCAAATATTTCACGCTTAGGGGAATTTTTTCCAAGGCCCTCTCAATCTTGGACCTAACGGATGCCCTGGTGACTTCCATGGAGGGGAGCTCTGGACTCCTGGGTGGTGAGGATGAGGAAGCCTCTGACATAGTGAAAGTGTGATATTTGAAAACTTGCAAGGTAAGGTGACCATCAGAATCCTTATAAGATAAAAATGCTACTCTAAATTCTAGATAAATTACCACTGCATTGTACACTTCACCTAAAAAGTTAGTTTAGATCAAAACCTAGAAAGATATGCATATGATGACAACTTAAGAATTCAACCACAATCTGGGCCCGGGGGTTTCAGCATACTTGATGGAAGTAAGATATTGGAAGGGCAAGGACGTAGGACCCAGAGTCTAGAAAACTAACCATTGGGAGACATGACCGAAAAGTGAGTTGTCAGGCCCATTTGGTCATCACATGGATATGAAATAAATGGGGATTTATGGTGACGATGGTGCCAACTATCCAAACATGCACAAAGCGGAAGCCACTTTGGCAGTCTTGAATGCATGCATGGGACATAAACTTTCCATAAAGGTTGATTGATGGTGGAGAGAGAAAACTACCATGGTTGAAACCAGTGGAGAGCCGAGATCTAACCAGGTGGTATTTCACCATGGGGCAAGCTCGCAAACTCAGATGAAATACAGAAAAAGCACGGTGAGCTTAGTGCAAAATTAGAAGAATATACCTGAAATATACAACCATTGCACAGGAGAGACAAATGATATATACATAAAAATATAGAGGGCTAAAGGCTAAAACACATATACACAAAATATACCACATCCACAAGCTTTTCATTGGTTTTATACAACTATACATATTTACATGGGCAAACCTAAGACAATGTACCTAACGAACACTAATCTACAACTGCATAGAGGGTGGAAAATCCCTCTGGCAGAGCCAACCCACCAACGGGAGGTGAACCAAAAATGTAGAACACTAAAGGAAAACCAAAAAGACCGAGAAAAAGAAAAACCATAAAAAATGGAACAAAAAAAAAACTAGAGAAGACAAGGGTAGAAACCAGAGAACCCACCCAAAATATGAACACAACAAAGAAGGTAGGCATGTGAGGCACCTTGAAACGAGCGAAACCCAGAGATTACTGTGAACAATTACTGCCAAATCAATGGTTAATAGCCACTAAAAATGGGAGCAAAAGCAATTTGAAATATTTTAAATTCACTTTGATTTTCTATGGATGCACAAGTGTTTAATCATGATAACTATAAAAGTGATGTGTAATTCCTATTTATACTCGAGGTAAAAGCTAGTTACCCTTTTCTGAAAACTCCAGAATAGACAAACCTCCAAACTTTGGGCCCAGGGATTCCATCCCACCATACCCTCTCGCGAGGAGAGGACAATGTGGCAAAGAATCCTAAAGTCTATAATTCGGCTTTGGAAAGAGAAACAAACTCCAGGACTGGGTCCCGGAGGCACAAAAGACAAAAGTAAAAAGAAAAAAAACCCCCCGGGGAGGAAAATCCCAGAGAAGAAAACAAAGAAAACAAAAGACAAGGCAAACAAGGCAAGAGCCAAAAGTGAAAAGGGGGACCCAACATTTTGCACACAAAATGTAGGGATGGGTATGCAGGGCATAACAAGTTGTCAAACCAATTTCTAAGATGTTGAATAAAAATGCAATCATGTATTGGAATGATCAAGAAATTGAAGCATTCATGGCCATAAAAAGAGAAATTAAGGAAGTTCCTATTTTAATATCACCTAATTTTGGTAAGCATTTTTAGTTAGTTTCATTTTCTTTATATCATACCATAGACACAATATTTACCCAAAATAATTCTTAGTGATTTGATCAGCCTATAGAATGTTTTAGTAAATCTTTACAATTGAACTAAAATATGATTTACTAGAGAAGTAGGCTTCTGCTCTTGTAAAGTTTGTTAAGATATTTAGGCCTTATTTGGTGGGTGCTCAAATTGTTTCTTATGTTCCTAATGCTATCCTCCAGGATATTTTTGTGAAATTTTAAGTGAAAAAAAGAAGGTGTAGATGGATTAACATGATCAAAGAATTTAATATTGAGATTCAAACTACAAAGCTTGTCTAAGGCCAAGGCTTAGAAAACCTAATGGCAGAGACACATTTAGAGGTCTCTCAAGTAAATTCTATAGAACTAAAAAAGGACAAGGTATGTAGTCTTGAAAGGTTTCCATGGTATTTAGATATCATTTATTATTTTAAGAATTTAAAGTATCTTGATCATTTAATTGATAACCAAAAGAGGACTTTGAAAATGCAGTCCCTAAAATACATTTTCATTCAAGGTGATTATATTGTAAGAACAAGGATGGAGTTTATTATTATTTTTGGATCCCTATCAATCTCAATAAGTCCTTTTGAAAATGCATGGATGATTTTTTGGTGGACATTATACTTCAAAACAAAAACACATAAGATCTTAAGGGTTGGTTACTTCTAGCCTACTCTTTTTTCAAATACCAATAAGATGGTTCAAAAGTGTGAACCTTTCCAAACATTTTAAGGAAATTTAAAGTTTTTAGTTGCATTAATCCTTAGGTCAGTTTCATCAAAGGCCCCTTTTTTCCAATGACTTATTGATTTTATTCAAGATATTATTCAACCATCAAGCTGAAATCATAGGTGGATTCTTGTTACAACATATTATTTTACAAAATGGATTGAGGCAATTCCAATAAGAAAGGCCACTAGCCAAGTCGTCTGGTTATTTATACTTGAAAATATCATCATTCTATTTGATATTCCAATCAAACTAATTATGGATAATGTAATGTGTTTTAGGTCTAATGCGTTTCTTAATTTTTATAATTTATATGGGATATAGGTGTCATATTATACATATTATCACCCTTAATTAAATTGGTAGGAAGAATCAAGAAACAAAATCCTAATGAGGATAATAAAAAAGGTCTTGGATAAAAATAAGAGTGCATGGGCCCAGAGCTATTAGATTTCCACAATCCATTGGAATGTTCAACCAGTTTTTGGATGGATCACGTAGTGTGACTCAAAATGTTGAAGGAAAATTGTTTACACAATCAAATCCATAAACTGGATGAACAAGGCATAGGATTCCAAACTTAAAATAGATCAATGAGAAGAAACATTTACAATTTAAAAATGCAATAGGCAAATCATCCTTTGAGATAGTATATGGAGTAGATACTAGGATCCTTGTAAACAATTTTCTTCTCATATACGCGTTTATTTAGGAATGTGATGATGATCTCTCTCATCAAATACTACATAGAATAATGTAGTTAGTTAAGGTTGATGAATCAACAAGGGATGCTCAAAGAAATAATTTGAAGATGCAACAACATACCAAATAATTTTTTGATAAGAGAACACACAGAGAGACATAAAATTGAATGACATGGTAGCAACGTGGAATGCAAGGGCCTAAGAAAAGGGTAAACATGGAAAATTTGAGGCCATATGATTAGGACCTTATGTCATTTCTTATTAAAATGGAAAAGACTCATATTTTCTACAATATGTCTATGGATATTTTTTGGAGTTTCCTCTACATGGTAAATTCTTGAAGTTCTTCAGTTAAATTAAAACATGCATACTTGTATAGAGTTGTATATAACTTTAGGTCCTTTTTTTTCTAGTTTTGTTTCCTAGTCTAAATTCCCAGAGTTCTTGATCCTCATGTTGACATGTATGATGAACTATCCCTAATGAGACCTACTATTAAGGGTCTCCCATTTTTCTATCATGCGAGTCTTTTTGTGATTTTATAGGGTTTGCGATCTTGAACCCATTAGGAGTTTAAAAAAACCCTAAAACCCTAAACCCTAGTAGTTGTAGTCTTTCATGATTCTCTATTTTTGTTGATCATCAATACTAGGTCTCCAATGGCATAAGTAATAACTTGAGTCTATTATTTCATTATGATGAATGACCTTTCCTATTAATTCTTCTAATTTGAGAGGTTACATGTCTAAAAACCTTGAAAGCTATGTTTTTGAGTTGACTGGGTATAATAGTTCAATACTACTGGCTATAGTTCATTAATCATGCAAGTAACCTACCTTGCCTAGTTAACTTACCTATATGGTAGATCTCATGTCGATTGATTTACCTAGTTTTAAACCTCAAACATACTGGTATACGTGGAAAATTGAGATAATTGTTCCATTATGCATTAGCCTTCATCTCACAACTTTCTCAACCAATGCAAGGTGCCCATGTTTTAGACTGACATATTTTCTATGCACGTTACAATGGATCAACGAATCATATCTATGCATGATTGCACAAATATTTGAAATATGTGCACTAGATTAAAAGTGCAAGCCTAGATTTCAAAAGGTCAAAGGTGACCCACCTTAGATGCCACTTCACTTATGCCAACCAATCACATGATGCAAAGTGTCCAACTTTAGAGGTTATAGAAACAAACCCCTTGGAGCCTCCCAAATGCATTAAAGCTAAAGCATGATCAACTTCATGATGATCCAACTCACATTTCTTATGAAACTAAATGAGTAGATAAAATCTACTTAAAAGTCTTGTTAGAGTAATAAGTTATTTCACTTATTAATTAAATCATTTTGATTTAATTATTAAGTCACTTATTGTCTCTAGTTTACTTAAGATAAACTTTAGGCATGAAATAATTAATTCTTTTATTAATTAGTATCGTGCAACCTAGATATTTTACTTTTTAGGATTTTGATCACCTTTATAAGGATTGATCTCTTTGTATTTTATTATTCTCTCTCTGAATGAATATTTCATCTTTCAGATCATTCTTTGTTGTGCCTCCATTCTTTTCTCTTGTGACAAGTTTTTTCTACAGTAGATCTTGGTGTATGAATTCTAACATGATAT
The DNA here is from genome assembly GCA_018584345.1 of Thuja plicata. NCBI lineage: Eukaryota > Viridiplantae > Streptophyta > Pinopsida > Cupressales > Cupressaceae > Thuja > Thuja plicata. Next base: position 2,105,029 of record MU225079.1, read on the forward strand.
TAGATCCTTGTTGTTGCAGCCCATTCTTGAGTTTTTGAAGAATTTTTGGAGCTCTAAGGGTTTCAAGTTTATAGAGGTTTCTTGTGTGGATCTGGGGGGAGTTATTTTTCTTATAACTTTGGGCACAAACCGACCTTATGCTTGCATCCAGAAGGCCCAAAAACCTCTATTTTCATATAAGGCACGTCCAATTTGGACATAATTGAAATTTGAGGCAATTTGTTTTTGCATGTACGACCTTGTATTGGGCACGTTTTACAAGGCAAAAGAAAAAATGAAAAAAAAAAATTTCAATTAATTTTTTGCATTGTTTTTAACACAGCTAGTGTTAAACTGGTAGTGCTGCAAAGTGGCCACTTCTGCACCGCCAAATGGCCACCTCCACCACCGTGCTGCACAAAAGCCACCAGTGCCACCGCACTGCCACCACCACACCACCACACTTTCGCGTGACTAGCACCGCACCACTAGCCCCTTTGCACTCCCCTTGGTCACATGGGTGACCTCCTGCACAACCGTCGAACCCCCTGGTTTCCATATAACTTGTGGTCAGGGTTTTTAAGCCCCCAAGGGCTATAAAACTTTCTTTGGGGGGCCCCTTTGACCTACTTTTATAGTTTTTCTTGTATTTGGAGAAACAAAGGTCTTTTTTTGCAACCGAGATATCGTCGGAAAGCTCTTTTCAAGACAAAGACTTTGGTGCAGGTTTTTTTTAGTTTTTTCTACTTCATTGAATCTTTTTCAAGTCAAAGTGAGGGATTATTTTATGCACTCCCAAGCCTCCAAAATGTGCATACAGACTCCATTTTTTGCTCACAAATAAGTGTTGGAAAGCTCTTGATGAGCGCTCTTCAGATCTGAGTTTATTTTTATGAGAAATTCGATCAGGTTTTTCCCATTTAATCTGAAGCATTTCTTGCACTGTATCTCCTTCTAGATTTTTAGTTTGTAATGGGGTTTGGTATTTCTCTTTGTGGGGGGGGAGGTATTTTTCCTTTCTTTCTGCCATTTATTTCAGAAAAAACCAGAACAAAAAATACAAACCCTTCTACATCTTCTATTTAGTTATGAAAGATAACTAATAATTATACAGTCAGAGCATTGCAAAAATGATAGATTCAAAATCATTTGAGCTTCTCACTCCACATAATTTTGATTTTTGGAAATCCCTTATGACTCATATTCTTAGGTCATGAGGGTTATGGTCTTGTTTGGAACCATTAAGCTGATATTGACTCATCCTTGCGAGATCATGCAACATAGGAACAAGATGGATGAGGTCATGGGTGTGATTTATCTGCATTTTCTAGATAGTTTTCTCTTTCATCTTGATGATTTTCATACTCCTCTTGATACGTGGGAGAATTTTTAGACTCTCTTTGGCACTTCATATTGAGGCATAATTGACATCTTTGGGTCCTGAGTCATTTCCTTCTATTTAGGATTTCTTGATGAAATTCAAATCTATCAAGTCTATCTTACAGGGTTGTGGAAAGAACAAGACAGCTTCAAAGTGCATTTACCTGATTCTTGCTAAGCTTCATGGTCCCTTTCAGATATTTTCTTCTACCTTCCATTATACCATGGATGATTTGGGTCCATGATTTAGCATGCCTACATTTGGTTTGTTCTATGATTTTTTGACTTGTGAGCAAGAAAATCTATCTAATCTTGACTCTCTCACAAGATCAAAGAACCAAGAATTGCTTTCCCAAACATCTAAGGAGAAACAAAAGCCAAAACCAAAGCCAAGAAAGATTCAGTAGGCAGTGAGAGTTCCTTCAAGCCACCTCCTAAGTCTGATTCAAAGCCACATTCCCATCCCAAGTAGGGGAAATATTCAAAGTCTAGTGAGTCTTCCTCTAAGACTACAAAGAATACACGTTATCCTTACAATTTTTGTGGCAAGGAAGGACATCTAGTTTCTAGGTGTTGGAAACAGTTAGAGACTTTAGAGGAAGCCATGCGGAAACATCATATCACCTCACCTTAGCCACCTTACTCTTCCATATGGAAAGTAAATTCTTTTTCTGTATGAGCTTTATCTTATGGATCCACATGGATTATTAATTAAGATGTATCTCACCACATGTAACACTCTCAGCAACTAGTCACCACACTTGCACCCAATCATACTTCACATATTACTGTTGGTGACTCATAAAAGCTTGTAGTTATAGGTTCTGGTACTATCTCATTCTCAAGTGGTTATCTTTAGGATGTACTTCTTGTTCATGATCTTTCACCAATCCTCCTTTCTATTTATTAGGTTTTCCATTATGGATCTAGGAAGACAGTTGAGTTATCACCATATGATTTGGTTATTCAAGATCTCCATGATCCTAATATGATTGTGGCTATTAGAAGCGTCGTTCCTCAATCTCTCTTATACAAGTTTGATGGATTTGAGAGTTCATATGGTTCTAAGGTATCTCTTGTGGCACATGGAGATACAATGAGTAGGCTTTGGAATGAGAATTTTAGCCATGTCAATTAAAGATACTTACAATAGATGAGTACATAGACACTTGTGAGTGAGATTCATCTGATTTCCAATAGTGATGGTGAATGTTGAGGTTGTGCTCTTGGAAAAAATCATAGGGATTCATTTCCTACAGATCGAGACACTCGTGCTAAGGAAACCTTGGATTTGGTACACAATGATCTCATGTCATTTTTGACTCCTTCATTTTCAAGGGCCCACTATGTGCTCACTTTCATTTATGACTTCTCTAGACGTACTTGGGTGTATTTTCTCAAGTACATGTCTGATGTATTTGATACCTTTTGTGTCTTCAAGACATTTTTGGAGAAGCAATCTGGTCTTTCTATTAGGAGGATACACACTGAAAATGGGGGAAATATGTAAATTAGGCTTTCAGGGAGTTTTTGCACTAAGCATAGTTTAAAACACTAGTAAACATTTCCACACCCCCCTCATAAGAATGGTGTTGCTGATAGAAATAACAAAACATTATGGGAGATGGCCAATTGTATGCTTTAGTCTTGTGCTATGCAACCTTCTTTTTGTGTTGAGGTAGTCAATTGTGCCAGCTATATTTAGAATTGGATGCCTCATAAGGCATTACAACATATGACTCTTGAGGAGGCTTGGTCTAAGATCAAGCCTAATGTTTCCACACTTTGAGTTTTTGGTAGTGAGGCTTGGGAATTTATTATAGATGCTCAAAGGAAATCCATGGAGAGGAAGAGCCCATCACTCATATTTGTTGGATATTGTGAGGGTGATAAGACATATAATTTGTTTGATCTTGATTCCTGAGAGGTCTTGTTTCGACGGGATGTCCATTTTGATGAGTGCTATCCTTTGATGGGTTCTCCATCACCACCTCCTCCCTCACTATCTACTCCTCCATCTTCATCTCTTTAGGATACCTTTTCTCTTGATGATGATGATGATGATCCACCATTTCCACCACCACTAGCTGATCTAGATTTGCCTAGGTGGGCATGTTTTATAGTTGATGCACTAGGTTATTTGGCAGGTGATCCTATAGATAGACGTCGTACTCAAACTCAGACATTTGATTCTATCCTTCTAATTCATTCCATTTTAGATGACCCTAAGAAGTTTTTAGAGGTGATAAGTCACATAGAGTGGGATAGGGCTATGGATGAGGAGTATTCTTCTTTGCTGAACAATCATACTTGGCATTTGTGTTCTCTTCTGAAAGGAAGAAAGTTGGTTTGTCACAAGTGGTTGTACCATACCAAGTATGCTGCAGATGGTTCTATTGACAAGTTTAAAGCTCATCTTATTGCAAAGGGATTTTATCAGGTGGATGGTATTGATTACTCCAAGATGTTTGCTCCTCTTTCCAAAATGAATTATATTGACCTTGTACTTTAACTTCTAGCTTCATAGGGATGGATAGTATTTAAGATGGATGTGAAGAGTGCCTTCTTGCATGGGGTCCTCTAGGAGGAGATCTATATGGAGCAGCCACAAGGTTTTGTGCAAGACTCTTCCTTGTTTTTCAGGCTTAAATATTTATTATATGGTCTCAAACAAGCCCCTTGGGCTTGGTATGATAAGATGGACTCTTTCATTCTTTCTACATGCTATACACATTGTCATTCCGACCACACATTGTATCTTTAGCATCAGGGGGTTGAAGTAGTATTACTTGTGCTTTATGTTGATGAGCTTTTCATCATAGGTAGCTCATCCTCCATGATTCAGGATATACAACAAGCATTGATGGAGCAGTTTGAGATGCCCGATCTTAGTCTTGTACATTATTTTTTGGGCCTATAGATTATTCAGTCTTCCAATGGGATTTCACTCTTTAAACATAAGTATTCTCTTGATATGATTCAAATATTTGACATGCTTTGTTTCAAGCATGCACCTACACCATTTTAGTCAGGTGTTGTGTTGTCTTTAGCTTGTCCTACACCTTCAGTGGGCTCCACTTTGTATAGAAAGTCAATTGATAGTTTGTTGTACTTGAAACACACCCATCCTGATCTTTCCTTTGTGATTTGAATTGTCTCTAGGTTCTTCCATGATACTCATGAGACCCATTGGTAAGCTTCCAAACATGTCTTGTGGTATCTTTGGGGAACTACACATTATAGAATTTGCTACACATCAGGTTCCCCACACATCATTGGCTTCACTGACTCACATTGGGTTGGTGATGCTAACGATCAGAAGTCTACTTCCGGATTTATTTTTTGCCTTGGTTCTAGTCCCATCACATGGTCTTGCAAGAAGTAGTCTTCTAGTGCATTATCATCTACAGAGGATAACTACCAAGAAATGATGTTAGCCAGTCATGAAATTTTATGGCTTTGTAAGTCAATGACTGATTTTGGGTTTCCTCCTGATAGTCCCACTATTCTTATGTGTGACAATCAGAGTGCCATACACATTTCTCACAACCTAGTGGAGTATCATCATACCAAACACATTGAGATCTACATGCACTTCACCATACAGTTGATTCAGGATGGTCCTCTCATCTTGGAGTACATACCTATAGAGGAACAAGTTGCAGAAATCTTCACTAAACCTTTGGCACATCTGTGCTATCTTCATTTGTGTGCTATGCTACAGGTGAAGGAAGTTTTCCTTGGGGGGTCTCAGTGAGGAGAGGCATTCCTTCATTTTTTTATCATTCTTTTTCCATCTCTTTTTGGAGTAGATTTTTTCCCATGTGGTTTTCTCTATTTCTCCACTTTTAGAGAGATTTGGTTGTGACTAGGTATTTGATAAGGCCATGTTGTCGGGACCCATTTTCCTACTTTCAGTAGTTGTTTCTAGGTTTTAGGTACACCCTAAGTTTATCTTAAGGGGGGGTGTTAGAGCAATAATTTATTTCACTTATTAATTAAATCATTTTGATTTAATTATTAAGTCACTTCTTATCTATAGTTTACTTAAGCTAAACTTTACGTATGTAATAATTAATTATTTTATTAATTATTATCATGCAACCTAGATATTTCACTTTTTAGGGTTTTAATCACATTTATAAGGATTGATCTCTTTGTATTTTATTATTCCCTCTTTGAATGAATATTTCATCTTTCAAATCATTCTTTGTTGTGTCTCTATTCTTTGCTTTTGTGACAGGTTTTTGCTACAGTGGATCTTGGTGTATGAATTCTAGCAAGCCTCACAAGTATCAAGGATGGTCAATATGTCAAAACCAATTATTCAATGGTAATGTTGAAAGAGATCAATGGTTGGAAATCATGCAATCTATATAATTAGGAAAAGGTGCACGATGAGGTTATCTCCACTCCTCTATCTTCCAACTATGTGACCATCAATATTAAGACAATGTGTAGCTTAAATACATGTTTATTTATGATTGGATGCCAATATAATTTTTTTTTTGTTTTTATAGCCTAAAATATTCAAATTTATATCATAACGGTCACTTGGATCCAATAATTAGAGGTACATGCATGCATTTATAGCCCAAATCATGCCATTATATGCTCATTTATAGCTTAATTTCTTCTACTCATGCCTTTAAGTGTGTTCTTCGTCATTACAAAATTATTTTTTTCTATGTTTGAACTTGATTTCTTCATAATTAGGGTTTTTTCTATCGAAATTTAGTTTTTTGATTGCCTCCATATTTCAAATACATTGCTCCTATCCAATTGCCTAGAATTTTTTTAGCCTTTATTGTATCCAAAGTCAACTAAAAAGCCCAAAAAGAAAAAAATGAAGTATAATTATATAATCCTAGTGTAATAACCACTCACTATTGAACCCTTACAACTTCTATCGTGGCTAAGGCATCTTCATCCATAGAAAAGAGGTAATTTTCCATTGAAATTATATCACAATTACTTGGTTCTATAGAGACATAAAAAAGGGCAAGCATAATAGTAGGCATGAATATTTTTTAGTATATTTAAATGTCATTTATAGGAATCCCATCATTCATCCTACTTGATATAAATTATGGAGGAGGTTTTATAACAAGAAGAAGGCCAAATTTCTAGTTAGGAATATATGGGAGTCAAACCTTGGTAGGTCGGCGGTACCGAATGTGTTCATCAATGCGATTTTAATGAAGATAGTAGCTAGCAGGTATAATTATACTACTCAACAAATTATATCTAATGATAGAAGAAGGTTAGTTGATATCAACAAGGGAAACATTGAAGATACTTTTTATGTTAGACAAGAACAAAGAATGAATATTAGATAATGAAGAGCTAGTTGCAGAATTTGAAAAGCATCACAATGCACATAGAGGAAAGGTACTACTTTTTAGGCCTATACATTTGATTAAAGCTAAGAGATCTCTCTATTAGGGATACACATCCCTATAACACTAATTTTTTGTAGGGTACTTGAAGGATACATACTATTCCTTATATCAACTATGTGGCGAGGATTCTCAATCTTGCATCCCTAGTAGGATGTTGATTGTGTGTATGGATGTGTAGGGAAGAGAATTTTGTAGGCCATTTGATTATGCCTCTGTGTTAGTATACATAATCCATCTTGCATTGGTAAACATGAAGAAGAAGAATAATACTCATTTTAGATACTAATTCATACTTATACACATCTTTTTGTGGAATGGTCTCAAGGAGTGTCCTCTTGAGCTTCAGGTCAAGCCTTGAGTTGAAGGATGATTTTTCCCTGTCTAGGAGTGAAGATTTATTTGGGACATGTATAAAAATGGTTCTTCATACATTATATTTGAGAATGATTTTGTGAGGATAATGATTTCCCATTTGAAAGGAGTTGTTCCATGGGGAATAAATGAGAGAGCTAAGGAATTCTTTAGGCCTAAGGATTTAGATCCTAATAAAATTATTGATCATAATTGGGGTTCATGGTTATACTTCAAGAATCATACCATCATTAGAGTCTTTGGTAGCACAACTATCCCAAGATTCTCCCCATCATAGTACTAGGCCAAATTATATTTATTGAGATCATGCACTAGCTTTATGCAACAAATCTTGGAGGGACCCATAAGAAAGGTTGATTATTTCCATAATAAGTTATCAGTGAAGGAGAAATCCAATTTTAAAACAAAAAGGCATTTGAAGTTATTGAAGCTTGGATCAATAGGTGTCACCTTACTTTTGGTACTTGTATATTTTATAATTCTAAAGAATTTAGTCATTATTTTTTTCCAAAAACTCTTTATCATTTATAGGTTGAGGAAGAGGACTGTGTTAGAAATACAAAATACTACCAAGAAGTACTGAATATGAGGGAAAGATGGTACAAAATTAAATATGATGAGAATAAAAAGGAAAGGTATGATAAAAAATATACTCCCTTTTGGACAAATTTTGCAACCACAAGAGCTAAAATGACAGCTCTCATGAGCTCATACATTGATGTAAATAGGATGCCCCTTCCTCATGAGAAATCTAAGGATAGAACTGAAGTTGGCCCCTCTCCAATCAAGATTAAATTTAGGTTTGTTGGATGATATCAAAATTGGGTACTACTGATGCTATTGGCATTCATGTTTTGTCATTGATGTCAACACATGTTTCTATGGAGAGAACAAACTGGTTATTACTATTGTATGATGACTGACAGAAGTGTACAGACACTATACGGATGAATCAAAACAAGAAAAGATGAGGATATGAAGAAGGATATGTGATAAACTTATTCGTAAGGTTTCTTGGATTAATATTCCATATTGGATATGTTACAAATGTTTTAATGAAGACTGGTTTCTAGACTGTGACAATGATGCTTGATAGAGAGAGTCTTTGTGTTTTAGGGATATCTTACAGGTGATGATGATTAAAGATATGCAAGCTTGATAGATGACAAAATGCATATTAAGGAATGTTTTATGTTGATCACAAGTTGTGTGATTGTTGGTGACATCAGTTGTGGCGTGTATTTTGGAGGAGACCTATTTGGGGCCGACTTCAGAGATGTAGCATGCATTATGGATTGCAAGCTAGATTGAAAATCTTGGATTATATCTGATGTATTTTAGTTGATGTTTACTTGTTTTAGGTACCTTGTGTATCATAGCATGGGGTTAAATAATTATTTGTATATTAGGAAAGTTTAATTGGATGACCTAATCAATTATTTTAATAGGGTATATATGAGAGATCTTTTCTTTTGAAAAGATGTGATAGTGGAATGATTAGAAGGTATTTGAAAAGATAGAGAAGAGTGGAAGCTACGAAGCTTGATTGAATGCTATATGTATAGAAGAGTTTGTGATTATAGTACTTTATTGGAACTGACCAAGAAAATACAGTTTCTATTAGACACTTCAATGGATTGTATATTTCTTAAATACACTTCTGCAGATTGTAAATCCTTGAGGGTGGAATTAACCTTGTTTGGGAAGTGAGCCCACTGTTACTCTTGAATCCTAATAGGGTATGTCCTTTAACATGGACTATGTACTATATTTTTGTAATAAGCTCCTAACAGTGCTAAATCTTTTAATAGGGATACTATCCTCTCAGTACATCATTTATGGGTGCTAATTCCCACCAGGGTTTTACCTTTAACATTGTTTCCTTGACAACAAAGGATTGTGTTATTGTTTTGGAGTTTAGTCTTTTATCATTGGAATTGAAGTTTTGGTTTATAATTTTAATGTTTAATAATATGTCTCACAAGTGACTCACCCCCATCTCAATTGTGCTTGTGGATTGTTATTCCTAACAATTGGTATCAGAGCTACTTGTCCTTAGAGAGAAAGCTTAACAACTTGAGGTGATCTTGAAGATGACTTACTATAGGAAGGATAGTTTGAAATTTGATCCTAAAAACTTTGATAGTTGGAAGAACAATATGAGAAAACATTTTCTATGTTTAGGAATTGACTACTGGATGATCACAAAAAGAAAGGAAAGATAAAGAGTGAGGATTAATTGGATAAAGATACTGAAGATGAAAATAAGTTATTTTCATGTAACATGGTCGCAATGGAATCATTGATCAATGCACTTTCTATAGGTGAATTCACAAAAGTAAAAGATTTAGATTATGCATAGGAAATTTGGACAAGATTGGAAGCACTCTATGAAGGAGATAAGTTTAAGAAATAGACAAAGCTACAAAACTGGAAGACAAAGATGGAATCATTGAAAATAAAAGATGATGAGAACATTAGATAATATGCACAGAGAATTACTGAAGTGGTTATTGGCATCAAGAACTCTACAGGTACTTACAGTGATGAAAAAGTGATTGAGAAGATTCTTAGATCTCTGACACCTACATACAGAACTAAAGTACAAGCTATTGAGGAGATTATACCTTTGACACTATACTTAAATAGAGAGATGTTGATTAGAAAGATAACTACTTTTGAGGTCGCAGAACTAGGAGATTCTTTACCTAAGGTTGAGTTATCATTCAAGGTGACTGTGCACAGAAACAAAAAGACCTTATATAGAATTGCAAGCACCAACAATAGTGACTTGAGAGAATAAATTGGAGACTATTTTGATGAATGAGAACAAATACAAGAGGAAGAAAGAAAGCTAGATGTAGTGGTAGCCCTGATCGCTAGAAGAGGAAAGAAAGGTGAGGGTAAATTTGAAGGCAAGTTACCTTTGAAATATTTTTCATGCAACAAGATTGGTCATTTTGCATCTCGATGTCCTACAAGGGTTCCAAAACATAAACCTAAGTTTTACAAATCAAAGTATTCTAAATACAAAGAATTTTATTATGCTAGTGAAGGCATTTATGATGATGTTGTTGACTATGATGAAATTGGATTTATTTCTATTAAGGATGATGAACCTATACATGAAGAAAAATCCTTAGTATCTTGTGTTGAAAATAAATTTGAATGGGTTATAGATAGTGGTTGGTCACATCATATGACTCGAGATAAAAATAAGTTTGTTAGTCTGAAAAAGATATGATGGTGGTGTTGTTAGATTTGGTGACAATACTCCTAAGCTTATCATTGGAGTTTGATCTATTTGTCTGGATGGAAAAACTAATACATACAATATACTATTTGTTGATGGACTTAAGCATAATCTGTTGAGTGTTGCAAAGTTAGTGGATAGAGGTTATCAAATAAAATTCATTGATGGGAAATGTTCTATCAGAAGTAAATCAGGAGACTTGATCACATCTAGTACTAAATCTAGAGGTAATGTATTTGAATTGAATACATTTGAGGCTTCTTGTTTTATTGTGAAGGTTGATGATAGTTGTTTATGGCATAAAAGATTTTTTCATGTTAACTTTGATAATATTGTGAAGGAAAGTATGACTAATGTAGTAAGAGATCTACCTAAGACTGTGAAACCATCTAACACTATGTGTAGAGAGTGTGCTATGGGGAAGAAGACTAGAAGTAGTTTTGAAAGAAAATCTTATTCAGAAAAAGGGAAGTTGGATCTGGTACATATAGAACTGTGTGGTCCTACAAGAGCAAGATCTTATTATGGTGAAAGGTATTTTATACTTTTTATTGATGAATTTTCTAGAATGATGTGGGTTACATATGTAAGATAGAAGTTTGAGGCATTTGATAAATTCAAGATATTTAAAGAAAAAGTTGAGAATGAATTAGGTTTGAAGATAAAATGTTTGAGATCAGATAGAGGTGGTGAGTTTACTTCAAACTTATTTAATACCTACTACAAAGAGCATGGAATATTCAAACATACATCTGCTCCTAGAAAACCACAACATAATGGGATAGAAGAGAAAAGAAAAAGAACAATATTAAATGCTGCCAGAACTATGCTACTAGAAGGAAATGTATCACATGTTCATTAGATAGAAGTTTTTGGTACTGCAATGTACACCTTGAAAAGAATTCAGATCAGAGAAGGTACAAGTAAGACTTCTTATGAATTATGGTTTGATCATACTCCTACTGTAAAATATTTCAAAATATTTGGAAGTAAATTCTATATCAAAAGAGATGAGGAGATAGGGAAGTTTGATGCTAGAAGTGATGAATGTATCTTCCTTGGTTATTCTACTAAGCGAAAAGCCTATAAATGTTTCAATCTAAGATTGAGGAAGTTGATTGAAAGCACTAATGTGAGGATAGATGAAAAGTTTCATATTTAGGAAAGAATCTATGACTGTGGTTAGAATGCAGAGATAAAAGAGGTCATTATTGATCCTACAGAACCTTTGGAGATTGATGATGAGATTGAAGATGAATCAATTGAGCTTAATGAGACTCCTCAGACTCTGAGGTATGTTAAGAAAAACCATCTTGAAAATCCAATCATTGGTAATGCAAGTAAAGGAATGATGAATAGATATAAAGTAAGAGATGAGATTTGTCTTATTTCTCAAGTTGAACCGAAAACTATTGATGAAGCATGTAGAGATGAATCTTGGACTAAAGCTATGCAGGAAGAACTAGAACAGATAAAGAAAAAAAATACTTGGGAATTGATTCCAATACCCAAACACAAAAATGTGATAGGGATTAAATGGGTTTTCAGAAACAAAATGGATGAGGAAGGAACATTGGTAAGAAGTAGGCTAGACTAGTTTGTAAAGGCTACTCACAAAAAGAAGGCATAGACTTTGAAGAAAAATTTTCTCTTGTTGCTAGGTTGGAAGCTGTGAGATTATTTCTTTCTTATGCTACACATAAAGAATTTAAAGTATATTAGATGGATGTGAAATATGCATTCTTGAATGAAGATTTAGAAGAAGAAGTATACATAGAGCAACCTGGTAGATTTCCTTTGACAGATTATGAAGACATGGTTTGTAAATTGAAGAAAGCATTGTATGGACTAAAAAAAGCACCCAGAGCATGGTATGCAAGACTAGTCAGGTATCTAATTTGTATTGGTTTCAGAAAAGGTAATGCAGATAGTAATTTATATTTAAGAACTCATGAAATGGGCTCTTAATCATAGAAGTTTTTGTTGATGATATCATTTTTGGAGGAAATGATAAAATGAGTAAAAAGTTCTCTAAAGAAATGGAAGATGAATTTGAAATGTCAATGATTTGTGAGATGAAATTTTTTCTTGGTTTGCAAACTAATCAGAATAAGAATGGTATTTTTATATCTTAGACCAAATACCTTAAGGAAATGTTGAAGAAGTTTGGAATGGAAGATTGTAAACCTATTGGAACATCCATGGTGACTGGTTATAAACTTACTAGTAATGTTGAAACTCAAAGTATTTTTTAGAAAAATTAAAGATCTATGATTGGAGGTCTACAATATCTAACTCACACCAGATCAGATATTTCCAGTACAGTTGGAATTGTGGAAAGATATCAAGTAGATCCTAAAGAGACGCACCTTGCTATTGTGAAAAGAATTTTCAGATACTTGACAGGAACGTTAGAATATGGATTGTGGTGTGAAAATTCAAATGAATTTATTTTATAGGCTTATACTGATGCTAATTGGGTAGGTAATTTGGATGATAGAAAGAGTACAAGTGGTGGAGGATTTTTCCTTGGAAAAAGTATGGTTTCATGGTTAAGTAAGAAGGACTGTATTTCTCAGTCTACTACTGAATCTGAGTATGTTGCTGTTGATATAAATTGTACACAAGTTGCTTGGATGAAACAAATACTGAATGCCATTGGAATAATCTTTGAAGAACCATTGGTTATCCATTGTGATAACACTAGCATGCTGAATATGTCAAATAATCTTATAATGCATTCAAAGACTAAACATATTTATTTTAAGTATCATTTCTTGAGAGATAAGGTAGCAGAGAAAGAGATTAGACTGGAATATATTAGCACAAAGGAATAGATAAAATATATATTTATAAAACCTTTGCCAAAAGATGCTTTTGAGTATCTTAGAAGCATGCTTGGGGTGAGAGCCCCTCCTTGTGGTAATTAATTGATGTAGGTATGCATTAGTCTAGTGGCTTTTAGAGCTATATCATTTTCTAGACTTGATGTATGGATCTACTCCTCAGGGGGAGTGATCATAGGAACACTATAGAGAACATTTGGGTGATTTTGCACCTGACTGTTAGAAAATAAGATTTTAAAAAGATACACCTTGTAGAAGATTAAAGATGAGTTATGGTGTACCCACCCATATTTTTCTTTTAGTTTTGATGTCATACTCTTTTAGGCAGTGGTTTCAATTGATTAGCCGAATTATTTTAGGCTACATTTCATGTGATCTATTATTCTTTCATTTGATAGTGATTCATGATTATGATGTTATGGTTTATCATATGCATAGATAGATGTGATGATTTTATTATGATGATTACATGTTGATTTTAGGTTATGGTGTACTTACCCCATACTTGCATGTGTATGGATATTTTATGTGTTGATGTACTTGTTGATGTGTTGTCATGGTAGAGGATGAAGATGTAGTTACTTTCTTTGTGAGATCCACACATTTGACCGATCCCTATTATTGTTGCAATATTATACTGTATGTACATGCATGTTCTTTTGATGACAGGTTTGTAGGTACAGGGCATCGTATTCCCTAAATTGGCATGAGTGAGCATGCACCAAATATTCATCTCAATGGTAAAGAGGGGAGGTAACATATAGATCCAAGACCCTAACCTAAGCCTAATCATCCCAATGTTGGATGAGTTTCAGTTTGACTACCCTATCTGAATTCATCTAGTTGATAGGAATTCAAATATCTCTTCCTTGAGTATGTTGTATTTGCTTTCAGGTGATTTATTGGGTTATTGAGTGGTTTTCTATGTTTCATGATTTAATGGATTATAGTTGAATTAAATATTTAATTATAACTACAGACACCTAAATCTTATTACCAAAACTAATCACATTTAATGCCTTCTTAGAGCATTATCAGTTAAGTAATTAAGCATTACCTAATTGACTTATGTCATCCCCTAGCCCTAATTAATTCAATTAATTGGCTATAGTCCTGATTAATTATTAAAAGCAACCAATAGCTAAATAATTAATTAAAACCCTATTCCCCTATTATTGAATAAATATGTTATTTATGTAATTCAATTCATTAATATTCCTTTTGACCCCTAACCTAACCTATCTCAACCACCTAACCCTGAGTTCAAACTCAACCCAACCCCTCCACACATGCTAACCTAACCAATCCCAACCCCTAACCTTGAGTTCAAACTCAACCCAACCCTTTCACACATGCTAACCTAACCAATCCAAACCACCTAACCCTAAGATCAAACTAATCCCAACCTCTTCACACATGCTAACCCTTCCTTATCCCCCTAATCACCCATCTTATCTCTTAACCCTATTCCTAATTCTATCCTTAACCATGTCAGATTCCTAATCCTTGATTAGGAACTCAACCCCCAAAGTCAAAGTCAATAATCTCAAGCCATGCTTATTCATAAGAATAAATATCTCTTAAACCCTCATAAATATCTCTTACACCCTCATAAATTCCTCTTACACCCTCTTTATGAGCCTTATCTTCTAGAGGCTTCTTGGTCCATTTCCCTAAATGGTCACATTCCTCCCTACTTTCAACCCAATAATATTGCATGACAAGTGTCACAATTTGATGCACTTGAAGAAGCACAATCCATGTGCTCTCTTCTAGTGGCATCCTGACCTCTCTTCAACTTTGCATATGAACCACCCATTTTCAACCCCATTTCCTATAAACAGAAGGCTCATTCCTTCACATTTCATCCATCTTTTGAAGTAATATCATAATGTTAGTTTTAGCTTAGATATTCCAATCTTGAAGAGTAAAATTATAATGCCAATTTAGAGAACATACCTTTGAAGCTTGGAGCACATCTTGAGCACACATCCATAAGAATGAACACATCAAAAGGGGAGCTTAGATTCAGTTTGAGGAGGTTTGCACTTCCTTGTTTCCTTATTGTTTAATTTTTTATTTTTCAGTTCAATCATGTATGTAGCTTGTTTATTTAGTTGTAGAATGCTTTAATCTGATTATCATGTTCCTTTACAACTAGATTTTCCTTTCTCACATTCTGGCACGCCCGATGGGATCCACTTCACAGGTTCCTTTTCATTGTTTTGCTTGCAAACTAACCCTCTAATCTAATGTGTTTTTGTTGTTTGAGTATGTTTTGCAAGATATTATTTTGTTTTGCAGGTTGAAAAAGGATAGATGACTATATTCCTTCTATCTTCTTTCTACTTTCTCTCTATTACGCTTTCATGAATATCATTGATACACAAACAAGATGACTATATTCCTTCTATCTTCTTTCTATTTTCTCTTTATTACCCATTTGTTGAAATATGGTCTATATCACTGGGACCATATTTGTAAAAACATGGGGGAAAGGTACTGTAAACCTACAATAATGCACTCTTACTACCTATTTTTATTTTTTTTACTGGTCTACAGGTTAGCCATCTAGTTTGGTAAAAAAACACATAATCTTTTAATTAAAAAATTTCCCATTTCACTTTTTAGTGTTTAAAAAGAACAGTGTATGCACTCACATCATTTCACATTTGGTTTTGGGTTTCAAAGTCAACAAAAGTCAAAGTCAACAAAAGTCAAAATCAAAGTAAAAAAAGTCAAAGTCAAAGTCAAAGTCAACAAAGCTCAAAGTCAAAGTCAACAAAAGTCAAAGTCAACAAGAGTCAAAAGTCAACAAAAGTCAAAATTTTTTTTTGGGCTTAAAATGAACATGCACAAAATATTGAATGCTTTAAGGAAAACAAACAATCAAACATCTAATTTTGGGTTTAAAACTGAACAATCAAATCACACATCTTGTTTTTGGATCTTAAAATTGAACTATCAAACACTTCACTTTTTGGATTTTAAAATTGGACAAAGCAATCACACATTTCCTCTTGGGTTTAAAATCAAACATCAAACAAACTCAATCTTGAATGTATAAAGACAAATTGAACAATGCAAACAATATCTCACTTTGGTGCTCATAAAAAGAACAAGCTTGCGAGTTCATTTCAGTTTTAGACCAAACACACATTGCTTAACTTATCAAAAATCAATCGCATGTCTTATGTGTTTAGTGCACTTGCACAAACTTTTGTAGAGTGCAACCTCACTTCACAGACTATACTCTCCCATTGGCTTTCGTGGTTGTTCATGCAAGAGAAAGGTGATTGTGAACGTTCAATCTTTTTCTAAATCTTCTTAGAGGGGCCTGTCCAGAAGAAGCATGAGTCCTTATGGAGAATTACCCCAAACTGGTAAATCCTTCAGCCAGTATAGAAATAAGGTGGACTTAAAGGTTTGTCTATATCCCTTCAAGCTCAGGTGGTTCGTGTTCAATGGTAGTCCATACTAAGTGAATATCTTCAACATACTGGCATGGTTGAACTAGACTCTTAAGTGAGTCACGTCATACAAACTGATTGTGGAGACACCACAAAAATACTAGCAACTCATAAATCTAGAAACCTACCTGATCCATCCCTGAAAGCTTAATAATCAACTGGATAAGGAAGATAGTAACTTCCCTGAGAAATTCACACATTCGTTCCACCCTAAGTGTTTGGAGTTGGATAATACGACATCATGGAGCCATTGTGTGCTTGATGGTGGTCATATTTTGATTAGCTCTTGTGTGCGTACCTACGTATGCAGACAAAGGTTTCAAGCTCACCGCATCCTTAATGTATAAAGTGCTTGTATGTGTATTCAGTGTTACAAACCTTATGCAAAATAGTTCTCAAACATACATAAGTCTGGAAGTTTTGAAAGTCCTTTTTGCCAAGGAGATCAACATTTTTATGCTTCTTGCAAGGTTTCTTTGCCTCTTGAGAGACTGTTTGCTCACAATTTCCAAAAAACTCATCACTTGTTCCAAACAACAAAACAATCCAAGGCACACTTGTTGTAGTCACTTCCTCACCCTAAGGAGTATCAGATTGAGATCATGTCCTATTCCATCAAACATAAGAAAGTGATGCCAAGCCTCCATATCACCAAGTTGTTCACCCAAGCCTCCAAATATTTTCATCCTAGGTTCATAATCATGTCCTTGCTCTCTTCCCATGTCAGTTTCTTCTAGTGTCATCCAGTCCTCTGTTTCTCCCTATGTCCTAGACTAGCAAGGCTATCTTTTCCATCCCCCATCCCCTTTCCATCTTCTTCAGAGTCAGTCCTTCTTCCTAATCTGAGCTTGATTCTTTCATCCATCTCTATCGTTCCTCCCTATCAAACTCATCCACAAAGCATCATGTCACAAATCTATTATGATGAGTTTGGTTTCCATATCTCTTCCTTGTCTTTATCCTATGATGATGATGATGAAGATCTTGTTGATCATGATGTGTATTTTGAAAATCTTAGCAAGATTTCTCCAAATACCATCCAAACTCCAGTCGTTGCTCTATCCTACCCCATCATGTCTATATCCTATTCTGATGATGATGAAGGTCTTGTTGATCATGATGCATACTTTGAAAACCTTAAAAATCTCTCACTTGCATCTTATGTTGATGATGAAGGTCTTGTTGATCATGATGCGTACATGGAAAGCCTTAACAAACTTTCTCTAGTCATTCCTCCACACTATCTCATCATGCTGCCATGCATACCCACTAGCACTCCTTATCGTACCTTTGACAAGGGAAATCCTTCTTATCCTCCATCCACATCTCCTTCTTATACATACATGCCTTCATCTTATCCCATGTTCATATCCCACCCTTCATCTTTCCATAACAACACTACTAGCTACATCCCTAATCCTAATCCCTCATCTCATTATCCTCCAACCCATGTTCAAATCCCTGATCCTAGCCCTCCATTTCCTCCAAACCTTCACCATGATCCCCATGCTATTGCTAATCTACCATCCACTCTATCTTACCCATCTACCCCATCTTATCTCACTCTACCATCTCCAATTCCTACCTACATTAACACATATTCCATACCCCAATCCATC
>MU225079.1:2138251-2167617 GCA_018584345.1 Thuja plicata
GCTCAGTAAATATGTAGAGTAAACCAATCAATCCAAAAATGCATATGTGAAATGTAAAACAATAAAGTAATAAACCATACACACATAACACATAGATTTTAACGTGGAAACCCTGTTAAGGGAAAAAACACTTGGGACTGGTACCCTAAATTTTCACTCTTCTGAAGTGAGCCCTGTTAGGAGCCAACCTTGTTAAAGGTTACAAACACACGGTTAAGTCTGACCTTGTTAGAGTATTTTTATACATAGGTTGTCACTTAGTATCTGGCATCTATGCTACCATCCTTGAATCAGCCTTTACATTGTCAATAGGCATTATACTAATCTTACTACCATTATTGAATCAACCTCCTTCTTAGACTGTTAATAAGATTTAGGTAAGACCGATGCTACTATCATGAATCAACCTTTTTGGTAATCTGTTAGGATATACCTCAATTATAGAAGACGATTAAGTCCTGCTCTGTTAAGAGACTTAGTTCTTCAATGGTTAAACTGAAACACAATGACCTATTTCTAATGTGACTTTGAATTGTAGATATTCAGATCTATTTACGTACAATACCTCTTTGATCAATTTATCAATTCAATTCCTTTATGCTTCACACTTTCTTCTCTATGATGTTGTGCTTCATTATTTGTCAGTGTCTGCAAAATTCTTTAGCTCTCCCTTAGCTTGATTGATCAGGACTGTATGAAGTTTATCCTTCATCAGTTTCTCTTTAGCATCTTCTTTCAATTCACTCCCCCGTGTATCTGATTGCTTGTTGAAATGAATTATGCTTGTCTCTTATATAGACACGATATTCCTTTATTTATGATTCTTGATTCTTGGCATGAAAAATAATCCAGCCAATTTGATTTACAGCTTTAACTCCTAATTTATCTCATAGTTATCTTCTTTCCAACTGTATAAATCAATTTCTTAACTGTAATAAAACAAATAAAACAATTAGTTAAGTCTATCCTTAAGCTCTACCAGCTAGATATTTTTTCATTTTTTGATCTCTCTCTTCTGTCGGTCAATTCTACAGTTCGTTGATGGTGACAACTATCAGTTCCGTCGGTGCAACTTTAGTTAGCTCCGTGATCTCCATCCATCGGGCATCATTGGATCTTGCTTGTCGGGAAACACTGTCTTCTTGTTCGTCGGGCATCACTGTGTTCTTGTTCGTCGGGCATCACTGTCACTTTATCTCTATCTTTATCGATGGTGTGCACTCCATCGGTGTGGTCTGTCACTTAGTGAATACTTGAATTTTATGCATTGCTGAAAGCATAACCTCTATTCCATTGATTCTCTAAAGTATTTGGCATTATGTATATGACCATACATATGATATCAAGTTGACATCAATGACAATAGAAACCACTAACTGGTTTAATGTTTTGCATCATCTTCAACTTAATATTATCAAACATTCAATTAGTTACATGTCATCATTTCTATGCTTTCGGGTATTTATAAAACCCTTAGATCTAAATTTTTCATGTTTTATTTGGACTTGGCATGGTAGTGTTATGCTGGCAAAATTTCGTGAGAAAATTCCCTGTAGAACTCCTAGAAATCAATAAATTAGTTTGTCTATAGTCTAAACTATAGAAGAGACGAAAGATAAATCTTGGAATAGGAATATATTCCCTTGCAAAATTTAATTAGTTAAAAAAATGGACTCCCTAGAAAAGATACACACTTTGAAAATATTTCACTAGGCAAAAATAAAAATTGCCCAGAAAGGACAAAATGAGTAAAAGACAAAAATGCATTTTCCTTTCTTTTATTTCTATTTTGTGATATTATATTTTAAAAAAAAACCTTTCTAAACATTTCGCATGATATAATGGTTGTTTAAAAAAATAATTTATTTTAAAAATAAAAAATAAAAGAAAGGTTGAGTCGGGGGTGGGTCCCAACCCCACCACCCCACGAGGCATAAGGCACAGCCGGTCTGCTACGGCAGTCGGGCTGCCTTGCGGTAGTCCCAGACTGCTACGACAGCCTACATGCGTCGTATGATTTGAAGGAGGAGAAGGACCCGTAGGGTACCCGCTCCCCCCAACAAATTTGTAAAAAGTTTATTTTTTTTAAACAAAAAAAACTTTTTACATGTTAAATTAAATTTTGGGTTTTATTTAATATTTTTAATTTGTAATTTAATTAAATTTTATTTAATATGAGTTTTAATTAATATGTTTAATATTAATTTTTTTAATTAGTATATTTAATATTAATTTTTAATTAATATGTTTATTAAAAATTGTAATTATTTTGTTTATGGTTAATTTTAGTTAATATGGTTATTATTAATTTCAATTAATATGCATTGTTTAACAAAGGGTATTTAAGGTTGATTTTTTTTTAAGATAGTGGAGTAATTTGAGATTTTAGGTGTAGATAACTTAGTTAATTTATTTAATGATTATGTTAATTAATTTATTTAAATACTAGAAAGGGTTTTAAATAGATTGAATTTGAATGACACTATTTATTTTGAAACCTAATTATTTGAATGGAGTTTATAATTGGGTTAACTATAAATGGTTATCTTCTTATGTTCATTTTTCAGTCCTTTAGGACGTTTTGTTCTATTCATCCTTCTGAGTTATCTTTTTCTTTTATGTGTTGTTATCGGGGCATTAGATGGCCTAGGATGTATATAGAGGCCGGGGGGTGTTTAGCATTTTTGTTACTTTATGGTGTGTGTGTTTTATGTTATTACCCTAAACTGACCATGTTAACCCTTTTGATATTGTTATCTGATTGTGTACCTATATGTGACCGTTCCTGATGTGTGGGATATTAGATTTGGGTATACTTAGGTTGTTACCTATGCTAGATCTTTGTAGGATCTGTGAGCTTAGGGTAGGTTACCTAGATGTGTAGTAGGGGGTGGCTTGCAATAAGTTATGTGTCCGTAAGTGACTACTGGATTGCTTATTGTAGAGTTTACTTAATAAGTGATAACTAAATACATACTGAGAGATATTAAAATGAATTAATAAGATGTGTCTTCACCCATGCTTGAGTGCTAGTATAGACTAAGATGGTGATGAGAAGATGCTATTTTCCTCGAGGGGTACCTAGCATAGTTAGTGGCCTTGTCAATTTGAGAGGTCATTGGCTTTGTGTATGGTCACTTAAGTGCCAGAATCCATATGGATTTCTAGGAGAAAACTTAAGGGTTAGACGTACATGATGACACCTTCCTTTACATAGTCTAGATTTCCTACGTATGTCAGTTGCCTCTGGATAAGTGAGTCTTACCTTTCATGATGTATAGTACACCTAGATTAGAGAGATGACAGATCCCTTTCTTAGCGGTTACTTCCTTATTGGTTTTGGATATCTGATTGGCATCTGTTGTTATCTTCTCAACACAGTGGGGTGGACCTTTGTGGTTCAACACAGATGGGTGGTAGTGATTATTTACCCATCAAGATTCAACGTCCTTGTACCAGGTGCTTGATGGTTCTTTGCAGATGAGCTCTTTATGTTTTTTCATTATT
Source organism: Thuja plicata (assembly GCA_018584345.1). NCBI lineage: Eukaryota > Viridiplantae > Streptophyta > Pinopsida > Cupressales > Cupressaceae > Thuja > Thuja plicata. Next base: position 2,141,759 of record MU225079.1, read on the forward strand.
GATTATGTAATTTCATTATTTTAAATCTTGTATTAGAGTATCTCATGTGATACCTAATCTGGATATTGTATATTAAGTAGATTAGAGTGATTACCACATACCCTGCGACATGTGCAGTGGATGTGAGTTTATGGTGGTTTTATGGTTATCGATGAGGATTGTAATTTTGGTCTTGTAAGTTGTATATGTTATATCTATTCAAATAGAATCTTTTTTTATATGGTTAGTTGTGTTTTACTTTAAGTAATTCAATGTCATCGAACACTTGAGTCGTGTAATCTATGTGAGTGTATGAAATTTGTATAAATGGTATTTGTTTTTGCGTTAATGTATGTCTCTTTATGTAAAATTTAGAATAAAAATTATCCAGTAAACATAGTATCATGTTCTAGGTTAATCTCTCTTGGGTTCCCTAACGGGGCGTTACATATGGCACCCTTTTCTATTTTTTCCAAAAGGGGAAAGATTCTATGTGAAAATCCCTACTTCTTTAGGGAGATTTGTGTTGAGGATATTGAGAAGATTGTATTGAGAGAGAGTACTTTTGGGTTGATGAATTTTATCATATGTTTCCATCAATGCCAAAGGGGAAGATTGTTGGATGATATCAGAATTGGGTACTACTAATGCTATTGGCATTAATGTTTTGTCACTGATGTCAACACATGTTTCTGTGGAGAGAACAGACTGGTTATTACTATTGTATGATGACTATCAAAAGTGTACAGACACTGTACAGATGAATTAGAACAAGAAAAGATGAGGATATGAAGAAGGATGTTTGATGAACTTATTCGTAAGGTTGATTGGCTTAATATTGGATATTGGAGATGTTACAAATGTTTTAGTGAAGACTGGTTTCTGGACTGTGATAGTGATGCTTGACCAAGTGAGTCCTTATGTTTTGGGGATATCTTACAGGTGATGATGATTCAAGCTATGCAAGCTTGAGAGATGATAGAAGGCATATTGAAGAATGTTTGTTGCTAATCACAAGTCATGTGGTTGTTGGTGATGTCATTTGTGGTGCGTATTCTGGAGGAGACCTATTTGGGGCCGAATTCAGAGATGTAGCATGCATTATGGATTGCAACTGTGGATTGTGGATATTAAATTATATCTAATGTATTGTAATTGATGTTTACTTTTTTAAGGTACCTTGTGTATCTTAGAAAGGGGTTAAATAATTATTTGTATATTGGGAGAGTTTAATTGGCCTAACCAATCAATTATTGTAATAGGGTATATATAGAGATCTTTTCTTTTGAAAAGTTGTGATAGTGGAATGATGAGAAGGTAATTGAAAAGATAGAGAAGAGTGGAAGCTATGAAGCTTGATTGGATGTTGGATGTAGAGCAGAGTTTGTGACTATAGTACTTCATTGGAACTGACCAAGCAAAAATAGTTTCTATAAGACAACTCACTAGATTGCATATTTCTTATATATAGTTGTTCGGATTGTAAATCTTTTAAGATGGCATTAACCTTCTTTGGACAGTGTGCCTGGGTAGTGAGCCCATTGTTACTCTTGACTCCTAATAGGGTCTATCCTTTAACAAGGACTATGTACTGTAATATTGTAATAAGATCATAACATGGCTAAATCTTTTAACATGGATGCTATACTCTCAGTGCATCATTTGTGGTTTCTGGTTCCCATTGAGGTTTTACCTGTAACAAGGTTTCTCAACAACAAAGGATTGTGTTATTATATTGGCATTTAATGTGTTATCTTTTGAATTGAAGTTTTGGTTTATAAGTTTAATGTTTAATAATCTGTGTCATAATTTATTCACCCCCCCTCTCAGTTGTGCTTGTGGACTGTTATTCCTAACAAGGTCTTCCCCTTCATCTATTGGTTTCCCTATTGGATTTTCTATTGGAGAGTTGACTCTCAGGGAGGATATGACTTATTTTATGTTTTCATTATGGAAACAAAGTCATATAAAGTTTTGACAACAAACTTTGAAGAGAAAAAATTGGCTAAGTATAGAAGACAGAACAAAATAGAGTTATGCAGTCAATCAGAGCACCAACACATGTGCGTAAGATCAAATCATGCTATGCTCATTCATACATAATCTCTATGATATGTTTGTATGATTACCCTATACACGCATGGCATGGAATGATAGTACAGAGAAGTTACAAAAAGATTAAGTGCAGTAAACAGTTCAGAAAACAAAGTATGGAGCCGACCATAATTTTTGGATTAGCATATAATCTTTTGTTTTGTAAAGCCTATGTGCCTATTGTAATAAGTTATTAATTATGTATTAAAAATTATTGTAAACACACTTAAGCCAATTTGTTTGGAAGCATTTTGTATAATGTTTTTGGGCCGACTAAGGTCTTGTTTTTGGTCGCGTCTATTGAGTATGTAATTATACTTAATATGCATTCTTGTAATAAGTGTAAGAGTTGAGAATATGCAGTGCAGATAAAATGAAGAGCAGTATGAACTAGTCAATATGAGATAAATTATTTTAAGAGATCAAAGCATCAACGTATAAAAGGAACTAATCAGATAGTCGTGTCACTTCAGTAGTACAATTTTTAGATATAGTGCATATCTATCTTTAGGAGGTTGTAGCCTTCTTTAATTGAGAAGTGAGCTCTTGGACAGTAAGTCCTCTCCTGTAATAGGGTTTTTGTAAAGACTCCTAACAGGGTCATTGTACTTGCATTGTAAATACTTCTCCTAACAGGGCAAAGGAACTTTAATAGGTTCATTATACTAGTATATTTATTTGTGGGTATTAATTCCCACCGGGGGTTTCCTCTGATCAAGGTTTTCCCATTAACATATCTAGTGTTATGTGTTATTGTTTTATGCTTCATATGTTATCTATTTGATTCATGTTCAAATTACTGAAATAGAATAATTAATCAAACATTGATTCACCCCCCCTTAGTGTTTCCAACAATTGGTATCAGAGCTCTGGTCCTCTGAAAGAAAGTTTAACCACTTGAGGAGATCGTGAATTCAGGAGAAGCTAAACATCTAAAAAATAATCTTGAAGTAGCCCTTGATGATCTTGACAGATCTGAAAAATAAAATGAAGAAATAAAACTAAAGGTTGATGGCTCCAAAATGCCTATCAAGAAATTAAGAAAAGATTTGAAAGATTGCTCCACAAATGATTTGGGAAAAATGGTCAAGAAACTGAATGAAGAGAACATGTCTTTAAAAGATAAGATTGAAGATCTGAATGAACAACTTACCGATAGATTAACAACTATTGAAGAAAATACCAAAGAGAGTAAACAATTAGACAATGAAATTATGCAAGCAAACATGAAAATCTTGGAGTTAGAAAACATCAAGAAAAATATAGAATCTAAATTAACAGAATCAAAAGACAATATTGATAAACTACACACAAGTTCTGATCTAATTCAATCACAACTTTATGCATAGAAGCTACAAGGTGATACTACTGGTGTTGGATACTATGTAGCTCAAATTTAGATCAATTCAATGCAAGAAAGAAATAAATCTCAAACAGAATCTGCAGAAGCAAAGAAAACTAAAAATCTTGAAGAGGCTAAAGCATAACCACCCAAAGATGAACACAAGGTAGTTAACCATACTTGCTATGCCTGTAACAAGCATGGACACTTGGAAAGAGATTGTAAAGAGGTAAGACCTTTCAATGGTTATTGTTACTCCTGTAATAAGTTTGGTCACAGGGCTATACATTGCAGAACAAGTCAAAGAAATCAGTCATAGCAGAATCAAAGAAATCTGAATCAACCTCAAAGAAACTATCAGAACATTACATGTCATATATGTAATTACAATGGACACACAGCCAAGCAGTGCAACATGATGAATAATAAGATCATACCTCCTATCATTTGTCACTCATGTGGCAAAGCTAGACACATCTCAAGGTTTTGTAGGTCAAGAGAACAAAGACAAGAGAATCCTAAAAAGTCACTATTTGAAGAATCATGAGAAGTTAATTTTGTACAAGCTAAAGAAGATTCAGATAAAATTTGGGTTGAAGTAAAGAAGGATAATGATGAGAACAAGGTATTTGATGCATCCTTAGTGGATGCACCTTCTACTTCTGGTTAGTTGACCCTCATGGTCTTAGGGGGAATTGTTCTAGCTCTAAACCCCTGCATGGCTGGTATACTCACCTCTGAGTATGCACCTATAGATTCATATATGTGATCATGAACTAAGGTAGTATGCATGCACACATTACCAGTACTTCATTCAGAACAAAGTTTGAAACTCTTAGTGAAAATGCGTATTGTAACAAGCATTAAATGCAGAAAACTTTATAAATCGGTGAAATAATCAATTATCTTCATTGTTTACATTTGAGATCATAAAATTCATAGAGAAAAAGAGCATTAAGCATCAAAGGATTGGAATTTATTAATTTGGTTGTTTTGTGAATGGACTGAAGATTGAAACAAAACCCTAGCAGTTGCGTCATTTCAGAATTGCCGTGAAACCCTAATTAATCAAGTAACAAGTAAGTATGGCAACCCCTATTATATTTGACATTGCTGAAAGGAAAAGATTTGTGTTCAAGAAGCATCCATTCAATTCCATATTAGATGATGTTGAAGAAGCATTCTCCAAGACTCCGTTAGGAGTCATACATGTCGAAGACATTCACGCATATATTTACTGCAAGAAGGAAACTGTTGGAGATAATAGCATAGCTACTCTTATGGCTTTGATGATGAAACCATACTATTCATTCAAAGATGAATACATGCATCTCACTGACAACCCTATCTTTGAGTATTCTAACCTGCACAATTTCTATGAGCTAGAATGGGTTAAAATCCTACTGAGTAGGATACATGATGACCTATATTGCATTGGTAAAGTTCTTGTCTGAAAAACTGCAGACCTAATTCATGATATTACTAGACTTCCTAAGACTAGGCCAGTTCTTCCCACTGGTAAGGATGTTAAGAATCGGGTTGAACAAGAATGATTATCTAGGAATGATAGGCGTGGAATGACTATTGATCCCATTAAGGAAAATAACATCAAAATTGTCACTATGATACTAGGTTATAAGTTCCAGCACGCAAGCAGACTAAACAATGTATCTGCAGCTACTGTCTTGGTAGCAATATAGATGGTAAAGGATAATACTTAGTACAATCTATGGGAGATATTGTGCACACAGCTGATTGACAACATTAGAGCTATCAAGCATGAACAGAGAAAGATATTCATATTTGGCTCTTTGACCATCTATCTATACTTTCACATTATTGGTAAAGTTGCTAATCTTTACCTAGATAGGTGTAAACCTAACATGTCATAAATTTTACTAAAGGCAACATCAAATATTAGTGCTAAGGAATCTATGGATATGGAGATAAAAAAATCTAGGATCAAAATATAGAAGAGGTTCAGATTAATAGAGAAGATAGTTGAGAAATACAAAGACACCATATGCTTCATGGTGGAAACTGACTATACTTGCATGGAGGTAGTTGAGCCTAGAAAAAAATGGATTCACCCACTTGGATATGAATTTGAAGAACAAGTTTTGGAATGATATGCCCAAGTCCTCTTATCTGCGCCTAAGGACCCTAATGAACCTAGATGTGGTACTTATAGAGAAAATACAAATCAAGTTGATTATGTCTTATACAATATAGACAATAAAAGAAAGGCATCAAGGATTACATCTAACATCCTAAGAGTTCATGGTTTCACTCAAGAAGACCTAGATAAGGCTAGGGAAGCTAAGATTGCAAAAGAACTTGAGAAAAATACTGCAGAGGTGAAAGTGGAAAAATTTGATGATATCCCCAAGAAGAAGATGAAGAAATCTGATGAAGGAACATCTGCACCCTCAACTACTATTGACTTGGAAGCATCTCCACCATCAGTACCAAGTAAGTTGACTAGAATGAGGAAGCAAGTTCCCACAGGTCACCCATCCTCAAGGACAACAAGGAGCAAGGTAAAGAACACTCAAGCCCCTCCTGAGGTAGGGTTCAGACCTAGTCTAATAGTTCTAAACAATAGAATTGTTAATCAAGGAAGACTAAAATCTATTAAGAATGTCTATGAGAAATACCAAGAGATAGACAAATCACAAATTTGTTCTATGATTCTCTCTCAAATGATTAAGTTTAAGAGGATAGTATTGGAACTTAAAATAGTCATACTAGACAAAGTATGGAATATACTTGATGTATTGAAAAGGAAAGCAATTGAAGAGGACATGAGGATTAGAGAAGAAACATTAGACATTCTTCTACCTATTTTATCACATGATGAAAAATCTATACTGTTGGATATGGTAAAACCTCATCTCAGAACCAAAACAAGAATACTTCATATCATGAACAAAGAGTATGACCTGGTTGGTGAAGAGACTCATAAATATTTTGAGAGAGTATTTCTAGATAGACATATGTATCCATAAATAATACCTACAAAAAAGGTGACTCTAGTTAGATAGACATATGTATACCATCAATAATACCGCTTCTAAAAATTACATGGACAAAGTTGAAAAAGCATTTGTCAGCACTGAAGAGATAGAGAAGGTATGCATTGATAGTACTTCCTTACAACAAGATGAAGTTCCAAACAAAGATTCAACAGATTTGAATAATGAGGAAGGCAATCAAACTAATGAAACACTAGTTATGGAGATCCCTGTGAAGAGTGAATATGTGGATTCTAGTCAAAATGTAATACATACTCCATCCATCAAACCATCATTGTTGTCAAGCTTGACCCCTGATTCAGCAAATCTAGATGCTTGGGAAGAAGATGATTTGATTAAGATCAGTGTGCTAGCCATGGAGAAAGCCAAAGAGAAACAAGTCATGAGAAACCCTCTCTTTTGGGAGATAGTGAACATTATGAATGACTTAGTTCCAATAGATAAGAAAGTGGCTAAGATTCAGTTAGTTGATGATGTTGACAACATCTTGACAAGCTTCAAATCACATTTCACAAGTTTAGTAGACTCTGCTACTAAAATTGAATAAGATGAGTACAAGAAGGAAGGATTAGATGAATTGATAAATAATTTCTCTTTAGATCTGAACTCATTGAAGATTGGTCAAGAAATCTTGAAAGAACTAGTAGCTAAAGGTAGAAAAGTAATAGCAAACTGCATGGACAGAGTAAAATTCACTCTAGAGCACATCAAAAAGATTGAGGAAGCTGATATCTTGGTTGAAAGTGTAAGAAAATCAATTGAAACATCCTTTCAATACATTAATGTATGCAAAAATATATATCAATGGAAGTTAGACAAGATTTAAAAGGCTAAGTTGGAGATCAGCAAGATAAGAACCAGGTAGACTCAACTAAGAAATGCACTTGCGCCTTCACTAGCTGTTCTAGATGAGAATATAAAACAGATAGATGCAACCATTGCTACATATGATCAAGGGCCCTACTTGAATCTAACAAAGATGGAGAAGCTAACATATGCCTTATGCGCCCATCTTTAGAAAATTGATGCACTAAAGGCATTCTGGCAGCAAGAGATCAAGACTCTTTAGATTGCTTATCCAGATGTATATTCAGAGTAAGTACTCAAGGAATTACTATTTTGACACCTTTGTCATTAATGTCAAAGGGGGAGTAATGTATATAAGGAGTATGTGTATGCATGTATGAGATATATGTTATATATATGTAAATAAGTATGAATAAAAGAGGATGATATACAGTTTTTTGGTGTTAGTCAAAGTTTGAGTAACTTTACCACATTCCTTTGTTGCCATTAATGAAAAAGGGGGAGATTGTTGGAAAGTTGACTCTTAGGGAGAATATGACTTATTTTATGTTTTCATTATGGTAACAAAGTCATATACAGTTTTGACAGCAAATTTTGAAGAGAAAAAATTGGCTAAGTATAGAAGACAGAATAGAACAGAGTTATATAGTCGATTAGAGTATCAGCGCACGTGCGTAAGATTGAATCATGATATGATAATTCATACATAAGCTCTATGATATGTTTGTATGCTTACCCTATACATTCATGGTATGGAATGATAGTACATAGAAGTTATAGAAAGATTAAGTGCACTAAATAGTTCAGAAAATAGAGTATGGAGCCAACCACCATTTTTGGATTAGCGTATAATCTTTTTTTTTGTAAAGACTATGCAACTATTGTAATAAGTTAGTAATTATGTATTAAAAATTATTGTAAACACTCTGAAGCCAATTTTTTTGGAAGCGTTGGGTATAATGTTTTTGGGCCGACTAAGGTCTTGTTTTTGATCGCGTCTATTGAGTATGTATATATACTTAATTTGCATTCTTGTAATAAGTGTAAGAGTTGAGAATATGAAAAGCAGAGACAATGAAGAGAAGTATGAACTAGTCAGTATGAGATAAATTATTTTAAGAGATTAAAGCATCAGCACATAAAAGGAATTGATTAGACAGCCGTGTCACTTCAGCAGTTCAATTTTTAGATATAGTGCATATCTATCTTCAGGAGGTTGTAGACTTCTTTAATTGAGTGGTGAGCTCTTAGACAGTGAGTCCTCTCCCCTAACAGGGTTTTTGAAAAGATGCCTAACAGGGTCATTGTACTTTCATTGTAAATAATTCTCCTAATAGGGAAAAGGAACTTTAATAGGTTCATTATACTAGTACAATTATTTGTGGGTACTAATTCCCACCAGGGTTTTCCTTTGATCAAGGTGGCCCTGTAAACATATCTGGTGTTATGTGTTATGCTTTATATGTTATCTATTTGATTCATGTTCAAATTTTTGAAATAGAATAATTAATCAAATATTGATTCACCCCCCCTCTCAGTGTTTCCAACAGTTTCTTCCCCACCTAGTTTTGACTCACTTTTTGTAGAATGTATGAGAGAACTAAGAGGTGGCTGAATTGATTATATATTAAACTTTTATGTTTTTTCCCAGATTTAGAAATAACATATTAGTTTTTTTTCCACTTAATCAAATCAGTATAAACATGAAGAATAATATACATGAACCATACATAATGAAAACCATATTTTTATGTGGAAAACCCATGATGGGAAAAACCATGGAGAAGCTAATACTCATGAATAAAAACACTAGTAAAGACAATTTTTACAATGGGTGGCTCACTACCAAAATGCTCACTGTAGGTGGGCTCACTACCTAGAAAAGGGCCAATTACCCTAAGAAAGTAGAGAGAAAAGAGGATATCCACTAGTGAAGTAGAAATACCTTAAGAAGCCTTTCACTCACTACCTTCAGTGTCTAACAACATGCATCCTCTGGTCACAACCCAAATTCATTCTTTCACAAAACTTTACATAGTATCTGATGGATCTTATTTTCAACCACTCCCTTTCCAATCCATCACAATCATCCTCTTATTTATATTTAAAATATGAAATGATCAATTCAACCAAAAAACATAATTTTAAATAGGTCCAGAGTAAACAATCCTACGGTGGGGAGGAATGAAAAGTGGACCACACCACACACATTGTCTTGACCAAACCACATGTTATCCATTTTCCACAAATACCAGAGTGCAAGAAGAAATAATATTGTTAGAAACCATGCATCTAGACCACATCAATATGAACTGAACATATAATATTACAAATTAAAGCACTAAAAGATACACAACCAAACAAACAATACCATATCCAAAACAAAATTCAAACACAAACATCACTAAAAACCTCACCAATGTTTTTTCCCAAAGAAAAAACCATCCATAGAACCATCCTTTGGACTAATAGAACCTCAAACCCACATCTATAATATATCATAAATACTAATCACAACACCAACCACTAAAGTAGTATGTTTACATCAATGAAAACCATACAAAAATAATAACTTCAACATAAATAAATTTTCAATACCATCAACTATACAACAACAACAACCATACTCATCACTACAACATCAACAACATCAAAAAATGTTATGCAACAAACTCCCCCTTTCAATAATCTTCCCCCTTGTCATTGATGACAACATCCATCAATGAAAACATAATCTCATCAACATCGAAGACATGCTTACATTCTCTTTCTCCCCCTTTGACATCAAGGAAAAATATGTGCAACAACACACACTGCTCTCCTTGAGAGAAATCTCCATACATTAGTCTATACCAAGAATGTGCATTAATGACTCTGGACTAATGCATTGCCAAAATAATTATTTTGAACAAGGAAGGGGTAATACCCCAACTTATCCCATGGATACTCAAAGTATCTTTGCACAAGGTTTTTGTGAACATATCTATAAAATGTTTCATCGTGGGTCCATACACAAGTTTTACCTCATAGTCTAGCACCTTTTGCTTCAAGAAGTGATACTAGATTTTAACATATCTAAATGTGGAGTGCTATACTAGATTCTTATAAATATTTATTGTGTGGGTGTTATCACAAATGATTAAGATTGGTTCATCAAATAATACACCAATATCCTTCAAGATCTATTTCATCCAAAGTACCTTTGTGTAGCATGATTTAGCTACAATATTTTTATCTTCTGCGTAAGACAAGGATACAAAATCTTACTTCACACTGAACCAAGCAACCAACCAAAATCCAAGGAAAAATTCTCCACCACTAGTATTTTTTCCATTATCAACAATTCAAGACCAATCAACATTAGTGTAATCTTTTAGAGTAAATATTGATCCTATGGGATACCACAATCTGAATTCCTTGGTTCCTTTAAAATATTTAAAGATCCTTTTTACTATAATAACATTTGTCTCTCTTGGTTTTTTTAAGAATCTAGCTATTAGACAGATAACATACATGATATTATGTCTGGTAGCAATCAGATGTAGTAGTTCTCTTATTATTAGTCTATATTTTCTAGCATCTACTTAGAGGTTTTTTCCTCCATTGGTCAACCTATATGTGGTATTCATATGAGTACACCCCGATTTTCATTTTTCTAGTACAAACTTCTTCAACAACTCTTTGATAGATTTTGACTGAGAGATAAAAATACCTTCACCATTCTAATTCAATTGCAATCCAAGAAATTTTTTTAACTCACCAATCATGGACATCTCAAATTCATCTTGTATTTGATCAAAAAATTCCTAGCACATACCATTATTTCCTCCAAATATTAAGTCATCCATAAAATCCATAACTACTAAGAATTTGTTCGATTCAAATTTGAAATAATGTTTGCTGTCAGTAGATCCTTTATGAAAGTTTTGATCTATTAAATACTATTACATTTTTCTATACCAAACTCTAAGAGCTTGCTTCAACCCATACAAAGCCTTCTTCAATCTACATACAATATCTAGATCATTTGAAAAATCAATTCCTTCTAGTTGTTCAATGCAAATGTCTTCTTTTATCTCTTCACTCAAAAATGTTGACTTCACATCCATCTCATGGATTTTAAAAACCTTGAATTCTGCAAATGCCAAGAATGCCCTAACAAATTCCATTCAGACAACAACAATTTATTCAAAATTAACGCCCTCAATCTGAGGATATCATTTACAGAAAAATCTTGTCCTATTTCTCACAACATGTCCATCCTCATCCATTTTATTCCAGAACACCTACGTTGTTCCAATAACATATTTGTCTTCTAGTCTAAGAACAAGTTCCCAAATCATATTTCTCTCAACCTATTCAAGATTATCTTTCATTTCCTTCATCCAACTCTGATCATAACAAGCTTCTTCAATTGTCTTAGGTTCAATCTCCAAAATAATGAATCCTTTATTACTATCTTCAATGGTTTGAATTTCTAGATGATTCTCCTTATCTTCTTCTTTGTTATTGTCTTCTATTTCCATTTCTATGGACTCATTATATTCATATCCTATTCGCATAGTTTGGTCCAATATTTCCACAAAATTATTCTTATTTGGTATCTTAGGAGCCAACAACGGTCTTATAATCCCATACATCCCACAAAAGATGTTAAAGCCATTACTAACAAACTGTCTTCCTCTATTAGATCTTAAGTATTTTATTTTTCTATCAACTTCAATTTCAACTCTAGCTTTGATAATCAATAGTGTAACCCAATTCATTTTAGAATGATCACTAATTAAGAGCATAAAATACCTTCCATCTTATAGACTCCTTATTTTGGTTGGACTTCATAGGTTTGTGTAAACCAAGTCCAACAATCCAATAGAATATTGTTCTTTTCCTTTGAATGTGTAATCGAGGCAATTTGGTATGTAGAAACCTACCATAACATTAAGATATTAACCACAACAAGATCATTAATAGCAGTTAGTATCCCAATATCAAGAAAGAAAGTAAGATAAAAAAACAAGCATAAATGATTAGTCAATATGAAATCATTTCAAAACAACAAATATGCAAACCATGTAGTCCTTCCTTGTTTTTATCTTTATCTATGCAATGTTGGGCTCTCAGTTTAAAGTTCGAGGTGTGCCAACATAAGAATTCAAAGATATTTTGGTTACCAAATATGAGAAACAAGATCTCTATTTATAAGAAGTTTGGGGTTTCAATCTGGATTCCATGATTGATGGTACTGATTGGCAGTGATTGAAGAGTTAAACTCTAATAGATTCGAGAGTTAACTTACTTGATTTCCTTGTCAATAGATTAGATTGACAAGTTAAGTGATTATATTGGAAAATTAACAAAATTGATTGATTTGCAAACTAAATAGATTTAAGAGTTGACTAATTAGATGGAATAGAAGACTGAATAGATTAAGTAGATAACTAATTTGATTGATCACTTAGGAGAGAGAATTGTGGAATTAGAAAGTGTGATTGATGAGTCAATAGACTTGATTGAGTAGTTAGACTGAGGATTAGTATTAGTTAGAAGTGAGAGAATAATTACAAATAAATAACTAAAATAATTCATTTACTTGCACATGTGAGAAATATAAATAAATAATTACTTATTTATTTATGAGAGGAATAATTTATTTATTTAATTATGAGCTGGATTTCATTTAATTATTACATAAATGCATGGGAACTGATAGGAGACCCTTAGTCCCTCTAAAATGAACTCAAGTTGTCCATTCATCTGATCTGGAGTCCAACTGGTGTTTAAAAAAAGTGACCTCGCTCGAAGCACCCAATTTTTAGACCCTGAACTCTACCCCAAAAATTTAATGCCTTTAAAATTTCTTAAGTGTTTCCCAACATTCAAAAGTTGGAAGAGTCCCAAAACTTTGGACTTGTCGTAGGTTGAAAGGCTGAAAAAAACTTGAAGAGGCCAAAAAGGCTGAAAGTTTCGAAGGCCAAAAGGCCAAAAAAAAAATGTTTCTTGTAGTGGGGTTGAAAGGCCAAAATGTCAGAGGCCGAAAGGCCAAAAACTCTGCCTTAGTAGAAATTTAGCTAAGTGTGAAAATATTTCCCTGTGCACCTGTCATCTGGATCTCAAAGCTTTATCTAGGAAAGACTTTTGGATGAGCTGTCCTGAGCCTCTGTACTATCTCCTGAACTTCTTCAAAATTTATCTCCTTTTTGTTTATCTTGGCGACCCTTCATTCTTGTTCCTTTCTAAAGATAGTTAATTCAGAAGAGAAGAACGTGATCTCTTCCTCATGTTGGGACATCCTTTGTATTTCCTCTTTAGGTAAAATAACTATTGTAGGGCCTCTTTGGTGCTAACTCTTGCCAAAATATCTTTGAACTATTTAACCACCTCTTTCGATGGACGTAGAGCCTATCTATCTTTATCCTAATATACATCAAGGCTGACCCCTGTGAAGAACGCATCCATATCTTCAATCCATTTTATTACTTCCTCTCGCTTGTCAGCTATGAGGGCCTAAGGTTTCTGGTAAACCTTAATTTTTTTGGTTATATGTTCATTCCATACCTTAAACTTGTCCAGTTCTTCACCTTCATAGACCTTCACCAGGATTTGGAAATGTTGCTCTTAGATTATCTCCAAGTCCTGGAGGGCTGCTTACCACTTAACTATTTTTGAATCTATACCCCCATCATTCTCCACCATGTCAATTAGTGAATTGGCCTTGACCAATATAGTCCAGTATGGCCTAAATACCAATGGGATAGCCTTCTCTCTGAATTGTTTGAAGTTATTTCTCCAATCAGCACTTTCCAAGATGAAAGGAGTCAAACCTGCTGGCAAATCGAGTGTAGCCATTTTATTTAGCATGGCTTGTAATAAGCCTCTGAACAATTTGGGTCAATAGGACCCACCATCTTTTGAATGGATCCTTTTAGAGCTTCATTTTGGTCTGTTAAGGTTTTGATGGTCTCTTCATCTTTATTCATGAACCCCAAAGCGTGCTTAAGCCCTAGAGCTTCTAGTGTCTTGTTCCCTTCTCTGGTGGGTTCACCTAGATCCACCTCCCTAAATGTATAAACTTCCATTGTGCCAAGTGTTTGAGAAGTGCTCAGGGGTGGGATAGCTATTTATGCTTTCTAATGACCCCTAGTGTCCTGAGTCACATATGACATGGTTCTTTCCAGTACATCAATTTTTTCCTGGTGGAAGGCTTGCTTTACAGAGGTCATATTTGTATCTTCTCTGTCCAATTCATTGGTGTAAGTTCTCTTCCCGGGTTGTATCTCCTCGGTAAACCAAGTCGGTTTTCCAGATGTAGTTACAGGTTCATATGGCACAACATGGAGGATTGAAGTTAATCCTTGTACTCCCGGAGTTATTTCTTGATCTGATTCCTTCTCCTACCCCCTTTCTTGTTCACTCCCTCCTTCCTTCATTCTCTCCCCCTCTATATCCATATCCATTCCCCTTCTTCCTTCTCTCCCTCCACCTCACCTTGTTCAGTTACCACATTTTCTCCTTGTTTGTTTGGGCCCTTGTTTGCTAAAGAGTCAATTAGTACTTCTGACCTAAGACCGGTCATGGCCTCTAGCATGGTCTGGAAAGGTGATGTACCTTTCATACTTACTGCTTCTTTAGAAACCTGGGTGGAGCATGGTGAAGGGATTGATGTTGATGGAGTAAGTGTTGGTATGGCTAGAGTGGGAGATGGGAGAATGGTAGTAGTAGAGGAGGGTGGATTTGGTGTAGGAGTAGGTGTTGGGGTTGGAATTAATGGTGGTGGAGTAGGAATTGGAGGTTGTAGAAAAGTTGGTGGAGTAGGGATATGAGGTGGTGGAGTGGAAATAGGTACTTCCCTTACTATATTATCCATAGCAGTGACTTGGGCTATCCCACTATTCTGAATCTCAGGCTCTTGAGTGGAACTAGAGTTCACTTGTGTAGCAGGGACATCCACTGAAGGATTGGTGAACTAGACCAGTGGTTGAGTGAGGGTCACCTGTGACTAGATAAGTGATGGTGCTCCAGTGCCTACATCCTGGCCATGATCTGAATAGCCTTCAAGTCCTTCAAAATTAGAAAGATTCTAAGGCATCCAAAGGATTATCCTTCTCTTTAGGATCTTCTTTATGTTTCTTGGTAACCTCCTTTTCTCTCCTTTTTGGCAATCTCATCCTTCAGACTAGGGGCTCATCTTCTTCTGCTTCTTTAGACTCTTCTTGTACCATTTCTAACCATGGAGATTCAGAACGCTTCTTCCTTTTATATGTTTTCTTTCCCTTCTCAGTAGTGGGGGAGAATGACGAGAGGTAGATGGGCCTTCACCTGATAGGGGTTGTGATGGCCATGCTGGTGGGTCAATCTGGCTTGTCATTCTTGTCTTCTTGGGCCTAGGATTAGAGCCATACTAAACTAGTCATTCATGACCATACATGGTTCTTGGCTTCTGAGGGGGAGCTTTTTTGTACTTCAGAACTATGGAATTCTCTCCTCCCTTTTTTCTATTTTCCTTGAGGGCTCCATCAATGTTTTTACTGAGATTGGACTCATTTTGTGGGCTTCTTGATCCAAGTTATTGTGGTCTTTTTCACATGCCTCACCCAAAAGTCCATGTCATCATTTTCATCCTTGTCCACCTCTGCGTTCATGATTGGTTAGTCATATACCTTGTCTTTTGTGTAAATGTCCTCTAAGACTTCATCTAAATCACATTCCCAAACCTTTGAGGAGATAGGAACCTTTACTACCTCTTTTTCCAGAGCAAGGTTCATTCTACAATAATCCTATATACTGACCTCATGATCGTCTATGAAATTTATCCAGTGGTCTTCCAAGTGTGGCTCATGTATGTGGAATTTGCCAATAATGTGGTTGTAAGTACCTATGGGGTCAAAATAGGCTCGCACTATTTTATAGAGCTACAAGGGACAATCATCCTATTCAAAAGCCAAGGATTTGCAAACTTTCATGTCTTGTAGTGTGTATGGTCCCAAAGAGATGGGAAAGTCCCAACAGTGCTTATTTTTATGTTTTATGTGCTCGTATGCATCTGCAAGCTATCTAGCCATCTCTAGTATAATTATCTAATCGGATGGGTACCTAGGCAGCTTCTTTGGTTTCAAGGTTGACCCAACTATCTGAATGTATGTGAAAGTCTTGAATTGGATAAAATAGGACCCAATGGCCCTTACTTTAGCAGAAGCCTCCTCTGATATCCTCTTAGAAAAGTCACCTTCAATGGATCAGATGACTGCAAATATGAATGCATCGTTAACTATCTTGTAGTCAGGGGAATCCTATGGTAATTGCGCCCTTTTTATCAGCTGTGGGTATATAATGTGGGGCCATGCATTTGGATCATTTAGAATCCCCTTCTTGGTAAGGCCTAGATAATCTACCCATACTGCTAGTAAGTAAACCATGTAGGTGCTCATGTAGAACTTAGGATTATGTTTTACTATTGTCAATTGCTTGTCCAAATTATCACTAATAATAGTGCCCCAGTCAGATCTTGCCTTTCATTCCTGGATCCTTTCTATCAACAAGATCATCTAGTGCTTGAGTCAAGTGGAATAAGGTAACCCATACACCCAGCTTATCAATGTTATGGCTACTTGAATGTCATCTTTCATATAGCCTCTTCGAAGGTCTATCTTGTCCAAATTGTTCTTCAGAAGAGGCTGCTTGAGGTACTCATTGTTCATCATCTCATTTATTGCCTACTCTCTATTTCTGAACCACTTGGTCCCTTTCCCAATATGGAAGTCATAGAACTTGTCTATGCCCTTATGAAGGTGGAAAACGTCTTCAATGACATCCAGCCTTATATCCAATACCAACCAACCCTTTATGTTTACAACCACCCTTTTATCTGAGTCATAGTGGTGAGCCAGGGTGACGATCAGCTCTGAAGATGAGATTGCTACCGGGTGTGTGGCTACATTTACCAACCCACTTAGGACCAGTGTGGTGCGGTCGTTAGATCTATTTTCTGGCTAAGAATACTGAGTCAGGAACTCATTCTAGTCTATGTTGCCAATGTTGGTATCTGTTATCTCACTATGCTTTTTCCTCACCTTAGAAATTAGGGTATTCCCTTTATATTGATATTTCATCAGAGAGGTTGTCTTTGGTTCAGTTAGTCCTGCAATAAAACAAGTAATTAGTAGCTTATTGAACAAAAATAAAAAAACAATTTAAACTAGGAAAGCAAGAAAGGGAGATGTTTAAACATCTAAGTGAAAATTTTTGCACTTTCAACCTGCGAAAAAGAGTTATTTTTTGGAATAAGGTCCGTCGGACCTTTCGGTATCTAAAATTGCAAAGTGTTTGTTTGCAGACGCCGAAAGTCTAAAAATGTTGAGGAACCCCGAAAGGCCAAACCTTATGTTGCAAGGAGGCTTTCATCTTTTTTAGACCTTTTGTTCTTTCGAACCTTTTGAAGGTCTGAAAGACTGACAAGTCCAAAATGACACTTAGGATGAAAGCTTTGAAGATCCATTTTTAGCCTTTCAGAGGCTGAAAACCTACAGCAAGGGCCACGATCAATGAAAATGAAAAAAAACCTAAAACCTAGGACAAAAGGGAAACTAGAAAACCCTAGGCCCGATAGGGAGGGATGTCCCTATCAAAACACAAAGGCACAAAGTACCGATGACACCAAGAAACAAGGTATCGTAGGCTAGATAGGCACTAGGAGCAAAACAAACCCTTTGAGACCCAAAAAACAAAACCACGGTAGGCGAGAAGAACCTACCTTGAAAGAACTAGGAGTGAGAGGACAACCAAATGACTCAAAAAATGCAAGTTGTCGACGGGGAGGAGCAGACAAAATCACAGGAAGAAAGCAAAAATGACAAGTGACTTAAACTTTGAAGGCCTCTCGTATTTATAACCCACGAGTTGACGTCAGTCATTTTGGGGATTTTGGACTTTGAAAGACCGACAATTTTAGAAAGAGAGAGCCTTCGGCCTTTCAGGGTTTTCAGAGGCCAAAAACACCAAAAGGGCTAGGTTTTTGGTCTTTCAGCCATATCGGCATTTCGGAGTACCTAAGTCCTCTGAAAGGCCAAAAAAAGGCTCTCTTATCTTCTTTGACTTGGTTTAAGCAAATTTCTTTGAGGGCTGACTGGATTTTACACAAGGGGCAGACACGACCTAAAGAAAAAGACAAAAAAGGGTGTCCCCATGGTTAGAGGACCAAAAAAAAATGGGGTGTGTGTTGTGGACCCACAAAAAATAGCCCCAACAAAAGGAGGAATGACCAAGGCATTTATTTATCAACAATACTCTTCTTGAAAGTAGCTTGTAGTAGAACAGAACCAAGAGGTGGTGGAGTCAATAATTCTTCAATGACCTCCAATCTAAGGCTCTTCTGCTGGTTTCCCTATGTGTGTTCATGTACGTTTATTTCTTGACCCTTGGTTGTGATAACCAAGATGCTTTCCAACCATTCCCAACCTTCGCCAAATAGACCAGGGCTTCCCAGAAAGAGCTTTATTACTAGTTAGGCATTCATATCCCTGACAAAGTTTTCCTTGAGTTCCAGGTATAACCTTTCTCTACTGTCGGTTGGGCGTTCATAGCCCTGATAGAGGTTGTCACAATCACCCAAGTCCATTCTGCCTACTAGGCTATATCTTTCTTTCTTGAGAGCTCCATCCTTTGGACAATCATTTTACCTCTTCTTCTTGCTTGGAGATGTATCAAGCCTTGGATGTTAGTGTGTTCCATGCCTTTAGGTCCATAACCATTTTTTTTTATTCGAGCAACGATTAGGTAGTGTTCCCCAATTTTTTACACTCGTGACCTCTTTGGGGCACTTTTCTTTTGAGTGTCTCTTTTTTTGCTTTCCCTTTTGGGCTCTCCTTTCTTTCATTATTGCGTCCACATTAAGTTTAGACTTGGGTTCTGGGATTGGTGGGTACCCGAACCTATACACTCAGGTTGGCTACAACTAGAAAACACCCTAGAAACCAATGCCCTCGGGTGTTGTATCTCAATGTGTCCTGTGATAAGGATAACCAAATTTCAAACTCCTTGTTTGTCAATGATAATTATCACTACTTTGTTTTTTGGGAAGGTTCTTCTACACTGCATGTATCCTTGGATAAATTTGACTAAGAAATACCTCTTGTCCTTTTTTGGACCACCTTGGACTGGATCCAAAACAAATTGAACCAAAGCAACAAAATGAGTCCCTAATAAAGAAAGGAACAAACATGAACGAAAGGAAAGACTGATGACAAGGATGACAAAGAAAGAAAAAAAATGCAAAAGTGACTATGGTATAAGGGATGAAAGATGGTCCCTCTTAGGATCCAAAGTAATTTTTGAGGAATTTCCCATTGACGAGAAATGGGGTCAACTCTTCGTTCAATGTGCTGATCCTAAAAGTGTTCTCCCCTAGGATCTCTGATATTTGGTAAGGGCCTGTCCACAGTCTTTGGAACTTGGTGTGGCTACCTGGATTTTCTTTTTCCTTATCCCACATGAGGACAAGGTTAAATATCCCAAAGGCCTTGATGGTATCTCTCTTGTCAAACCACCTTTTGACTATAGCCTGATGCTTTGATACATGTTCTAGGGCTAAAGTTTGTTTCTCCTCTAGGTTCAGGAGATTCATGAGTCTGATTTGTACCCAATTTTCCTCCCCTACATATTGGTCCATGAATCTCATAATTGGGATCTTCAGGTTCATAGGAAAGACCAGTTGCAAGCCGTAGACTAGTTTATATGGAGATGTCCCTAGGGCATTCTTGATCTTTACGTGATTAGTCCACAAAGAAAATTTTAGCTGCGTGTGCCAGTCCCTAGGGTTGTCATCTAGGAGGTGTTTAATCACTGTTGTCAGATTTTTGTTTATAGAATCTACTATTCCATTGCCTTGAGGATAGTAATTTGAAGAGAATTTGAGGATTACCTAGTTTTCAAAGGCCCATTTTGTGAGTGAGGCTAAGGAGAAAGAGGGAGCATTGTCACATACTAGATAGAATGACATCCCAAACCTAGTTATGTTGCGCTCCTCCATGAATCTGGTCACGACCTCTGTAGTACAATTCTTCAGTGCTTGCACTTGTATCCAGCATGTGCAATATTCAGTGCCTTTCAAGATAAACTTATGTCCTACTGATGAAGGGGGGTTAATCACTCCAACAAAATCTAAACCCCATTGAGCAAATGGGCGTACCTCATAGATTGGTTGTAGGGGCATTGCTGGGTTTCTCTCTCGAGTTGCGCTAGTTTGGAAAATGTGACAAGATCTCACATGCTTGCTAGTATCTTTAAATATTGTAGTCCAAAAATATCTTGCTCTCAGGATTTGGTGAGTAGTGGCCTCCGCTGCTCCATGTCCCATTCCATATTTTTCATGAAAGTCCACCAGGATTTGTTTCACCTCCATTCTATCCAAGCATCTTAAGTAAAAACCCTCGTAATTGCATTTGTATAGTTGTCCACCTTTTAGCATGTAAGAGATGCTTTTGATCTTTAAATCTCTTCTCTGGGAACCATTCATTCCTTTAGGGCAGCGATTTTGTAACAAATAGTACACTATGTCTTGGTACCACACATCAGTGATAAAACCTTGATCAGTGTATGTCTGGCAGACTAGACCTTCTTCAAACTCAGAGATCAGCTTCATCAGGCATTTTCCTCTTACAAACTTCATTGGTTGGATCTCTAGGTCAAACTCTTGGAGGATTTCCATCCATTTTCCTCTCCATTCTCCTAGCTCATTCTGCATCAGGAGGGACTTAATTGTTGCATCTAGAACTATCCCGATGACTTTACTCCTTAAAATATAAGGTCTAAATTTATTCACTGCCCTGACAAGAGAAAATGATTTCTTATCTAGGTTTGAGTATCTGAGATCAGCATCTTTGAAGGGGAAACTCATAAAGGCAATGGGCCTTTCATCTTCACTATTCTCCTTTTGCATGAGGATGCCCACGCATGAGTGCTCTGACGCAAAAGAGTAAACTTTGAAAGGGATATTGTAGTCAGGACTAGCTAGGACTAGCACTGTGGCAATGACATTCATAATCTCTACAAAAGACTTCTTGGCTAGAAGAGTCCATTTAATATTGGCATCTTTCTTGAGCATGTCATTCAATGGTTTTACTATTTCTGCGAAGCCACTAATGAATTTTCTGATGAAGTTGATCTTCCCGAAGAAAGATTTTAGTTCCTTGCGGCTATGAGGCAATGTCAAATTTAGGATTGAATCCACCCTTTTAGGGTCAATGGATATCCCCTTTTCAAAGATGATATGTCCCAAGAGCTTCCCTTCAGTTACCCCAAACATGCATTTCTTGGGATTGAGGGAGACCCCAAATTATTTGCACCTTTGAAGGCATTTCCTGAGGTCATTTATGTAGTCAGTTCTTAGTTTTGAGTAGACTATGAGATAATCCATGTAAATGATAATTCACCTCCCAACTAATCCTTTGAAAGCTATGTCCATTGCTCTCTAAACGGTGGCTCTAGCGCTAAACATCCCAAAAGGCATCCGTCGGTAGGCAAAAGTTCCCCATTTAGTGGTGAATGTCATTTTAAGCCTGTCCTCTTCCTATACCATCACCTGATTGTACCTAGAGTGGCCATCCAAGAATGACATCATTTGAGATCCATTAACCTTCTGAAGCACTTCGTATAGTGACTGGAGTGGATAATTACCCTTTTGAGAGGACTTGTTGAGGTTCTGGAAGTCTACGCATAGCCTGATTTCTCCAGTCTTCTTTCTCACAGGTACTAGGTTCGCAACCCATGTAGAATGTCAAATAAAGAATTTATCCTGGCATCAAGAAAATTTTGGACTTCCTTTTGGATTAAGGGCTCCATAGTGGGGTTCACAGGTCTTTGTCATTGTCTAAAGGGCGTAGAATCTGGTTTTAAAGGGATGTTGTACACTATGACTAAGGTGTCATGTGTCTTTAATTCTTCATAACTCCATGCTATGGCATCTTGATATTCAGTGAGAAGCTAGACCATTTTCTCATTTTCTTCCTTGGTTCCCACCTTTCCGATGTGGAATTCTCTTGGTTCTTCTTTCATGCCCAAGTTTTAGGTGTCACATTCTTTACCATCAGGTGTTATGTTGGGGCGTCTTCTTATAGCAGTCTTATCACTATCAAAAATTCTCTCTAGCTCTACCATTCCCTTGGGTATGGCATTGGTCTTTAGGTTTATGATGTCATGATCATTAGGCTCTTCAGGTTTAGCTATTTCCTCACCTTCCTTCTCCTCATCTATGATCTACTTTTTGAACACACCAGCACACATGATAAAATCTAAGATATGTTGATCATCCTTGAAGACTTGAAAGTTAGTGATATTATCCAGAATGGCTGGGGCTGAGACAAGCTCAACTGAGAATTTATTTAGTTTGGATTTTTCCATTGGATGTAGTGAACTAGCTGAGATAGCCAATGCGTCAGCAATGACATTCTTTCTTCTCAAGATGGTTTTGATGTTGAAAGCGTCAAAGTTGTTGATCAGATCCCATACCCTATTTCAGTAGGCTGAGAGCCTCTTATCATTGCAAGTATACTAGCTATGGATCTTCTTGACAACCAATTGTGAGTTGCCTTCCACTATCAAGATTTTAATTCCCTTCTCATGAGCTAGAAGGAGTCTACGAACCAGTGCTTCATATTCTGCAACATTATTAGTACAAAGGAACTATAATCTGTAAGCAGCATAGAAAGACTTACCTCTTGGATTTATCAATTCAATTCCCGCACTTGCTCCTTGTTTTCATTTGGAACCATCAAAGTGTAGTTTCCATATCTAGGGAAATTTAGTAGGGCTTGGTTTGGTTATGCTTTTCTTAGAGAAACCCTTGGTCCTTTGTTTTTGGCCCCACTCCATCGTTGTCGGAAGAATTTAATTCTCCTGCATACTAAGTATGCCTAGGTTTGGGGACTTTGTTATCTTCATCAACTTTGTCTTCCAACATTATCCTGAAAGGGGGACACACTCCATCATCCAAGGTACTCTAGTTGCTAAGCAAATTCAGGGCAGCGCTTCTATCTTCAGAGTCTTATTCATTATCTTGATTTTGAGGTGAACTGTTTGCAAGGATTGGGCTATCCATATCAGGCATGGCGTTGTTCTTGTCTTTTATCCCAAGTACATCTTCTTTTATTGTTAGTGCTTCTTTCTTTGGTTGGGAAATTTGAGCCAACACTCATGACAAGGCTTCTTAAGAATTGGGGCATGTAAACTCTGAATGACTAGCCTGATGTAATCGAAAATATCCAGGTGGTAACAAAATATTAGGATTTGCATCTTGACCTAGATGCCACAGTTTGGCTGTTGTGTTGTTGAAGAAACTTTTGAAAATGTCATCACCAATTTTTTCTCAAGGAGACCTTGGATGGGACTATGGTCTAAATCTTCACCCTCTCGAATCTGGAACATAAAAACATCATCCATTTGATAAGTTCCCAAATCGGTTTGGGTGAACAACACTTCATTTGGGGTATTGTATTCGGTGATCATCCTTTTCAGTTTAGGCTCGACATCTATCTTGATCTAGTTGTTCAAACCTCTCCATGGTAGCCAGAGCTGGGTGAAAACTGTAGAGAGCCACCCTCTCAAGAACTTGGTCCATTCTCAACTCAGTAGCATCCCATAATTCTCAGGTATGTCCACTATGTGTATATTAATGCGCTCTTGTATCCTAGGATCTGTGACTAGTTGAATGTGTGTTAGGAATAAGGTGTCTCAACCTTAAAAATTCCTATTCTTATTATTTGTTTTGTAAAATGTATTTTATTGCAAATAATGTAATTAAGTGTGATTGTACATGTCTATTTGGCATATTGATGTGTCACTCCACTTGATGTGTTGGCATCTTGAATTGTGTGTAAGGAGATCATGACTAAAATAGTTATGACAGATTCCTATGACACATAAGAGCTATTTCTAGGAGATTTCAATGATAGGTGAAGACATGCAAGACATGTGGAAATTGATAAAGTTGAGTACTTTACACTCTTCCACAATCATGGGGTTTGGGGCATCACCCCAAAATTTTTTTAGGGTTCCTATTTTCTCAGAGAATGGTAAAACCCTAATACGGCTATCCTTGGAAGTTTCCCTAAAAAGGAAAGCGCATGATATAAGTGTTTTTTAGGGTTACAGGAAAGGATACAAAAATAGCATATTGTTGGTATGATCTGGTGCTACTAGATTTGTCTTAGAGTGTCAATTGTCTCCTAAAATAACTTGCATTGCAAGTGTGTTGTAACCGTTGTGTTGAAGATAATACATTGTGTAGGTTTTGGAGTGCTGGGATTTTTTACTGAAAGGTTTTCCCCAGGGTAAATCATTTTTGTCATTCTCTATTTTCTGTATGCATGGTATGTGGCTGCAATATCATTGTTAAAGTAGTTAATGAATCTGAAATTGTAAGGATTTAAAAGAATTTGTACAATACTTTCCTATATAGATTAGTGTAGGAAGCTGTTTCCGCACCTGAGTTTCCTTACAAGTGGTATCAGAGCCTGATCAAGTTTTGATCCTAGTTGTTGGGTAGGGTTTTTTGAGCTAATCTCAAGTTGAGTGGGAGTTTTTTGTGCAAAGCATTCTAAATCTTATTTGCAGATTGAGATGGCTGGTTCCTCATACAGTAGAATGGAGGTGGAGAAATTTAATGGCAATAATTTCAAGTTGTGGAAAATCAAGATGGAAGACATGCTTGAAGACCGTGATCTATGGGAGGCTAATTCACTTGATGTGAGACCTGTAGTGATATCTCAAGCAGATTGGGAGATCAAGGAATAAAAGGCTAAGGGTCTCATCAGACTCTGTCTAGCATATGTCATTCTTCTGAATGTTCTTGATGAGACTACTGCAAATTCTTTGTGGACATGGCTTGGGTCTGTGTATCAGGCCAAATCTCTAGTGAATAAGTCATTCCTAAGAAAGAAGTTGTATTCTTTAACAATGGAGGAAGGTAGATCTGTAACTGATCATCTCAACACATTCAATTTATTGATTGCACAGTTGGCATCATCTGGTGCCAAGATCGAGGAGGAGGATTGATGTATGACCCTACTTTGTTCCTTGCTAGATTCATGGGACCATCTTGTGATGGTTCTCGGAAGTACTATAGTCACATTCCATATGGATGATGTGGTGTCTTCACTTCTATCTGAGGAGATGAAAAGAAAGACTTCAGATTCGTCTAAGGAAGCCCTTGTTGTTCATGGGAGATCCAATGACAAAGGAAAGCAAAATGACAATAAGTCAAAGAAGGGAAAATCCAAATCCCATGGAAGTTCTAAGACTCCTGGAAAGTCCAAGGTGAAATGTTGGAACTATGATAAATCTGGGCACTTCTGGAGGGACTGCAAAGAATCGAAGAAGAAGAAGAAAGGCTTAGATTCAGCTTCTGAAAAATCTCAAGAAGATGGAGATGCTTTTATTGCAGCTTTGGTAGCCCATGCATCTGATGATGTGTGGTTAGTATACTCAGGTGCTTCTTTTCACATGACCTCTCATCAAAACTGGTTCTCAAAATATGAAGAGTTTGACGGTGGAAAGGTGTACTTGGGTGATGATTCTCACCTAAAGATAGTTGGACGCGGAAGGGTCACTATCAA
>MU225079.1:2170901-2199124 GCA_018584345.1 Thuja plicata
TGCAAATAATGTAATTAAGTGTGAGTGTACATGTCTAGTTGGCATGTTGATGTGTCACTCCACTTGATGTGTCAGCATCTTGAATTGTGTGTAAGGAGATCATGGCTGAAACGGTTATGATAGATTCGTATGACACATAAGAGCTATTTCTAAGAGATTTCAATGATAGGTGAAGACATGAAAGACATGTGGCAACTGATAAAGTTGAGTACTTTACACTCTTCCATAATTGTGGGGTTCGGGGCATCACCCCAAAAAAAATTTTAGGGTTCCTATTTTCTTGGAGAATGGTAAAACCCTAATACACCTATCCTTGGAAGTTGCCCTAAAAAGGAAAGTGCATGATATAAGTGTTTTTTAGGGTTACAGGAAAGGATACAAAAAGAGTGTATTTTTGGTATGATCTGGTGCTACTGGATTTGTCTTAGAGTGTCGGTTGTCTCCTGAAATAACTTGCATTGCAAGTGTGTTGTAACTGTTGTGTTGAAGATAATACATTGTGTAGGTTTTGGAGTGCTGGGGTTTTTTACCGAAAGGTTTTCCCTAGGGTAAATCATTTGTGTAATTCTCTATTTTTTGTATGCATGGTATGTGGCTGCAATATCATTGTTAAAGTAGTTAATGAATCTAAAATTGTAAGGATTTAAAAGAATTTGCACAATACTTTCCTATAGAGATTAGTGTAGGAAGCTATTTTCACACCTGAGTTTCCTTACAATGTGCACATCTTTGAGTACACCAATTACTTTGACCTTGGTTTTGTCCAACTGTATGACCACCCAGTTCATTATTTAGGGCACCATCTCCAACTTTTGGCAAATTGATAGGGGCATAACGTTGCATAAGGCTCCTGAATCAATTAGGAAATTATGTAGGTTTTTTCCAAACATCCGCAGGCTGAGTAAGAATGGTGGGACCTCCACCTTATCTGTGAATACTGTAGGGAATGCCTCAGAGGTTTTGATATTGGACATGGGCACCCTTGCACTATTTGAAGGGCTAGGCTTTGAATGATCCAAGGATCTTAAAAGAGATTCCTTTTGAGATGGGCAACCTTGCAATAATTCAAACATGGATATGTTTGCCTTAGTTTTCTTGAGCTCATCCATTGCATTGTATTTGTCATTCGACTAGGCCGTACCTTGGTAGCCAGCATATGTACTTGTTGTAGGAGGTATATGAGCATTCGGGCCCTTTGGAGGTATGGGGTTGTTACTAGATCGTGGATCTAGTGGAGTTGGCTGTTTTCCTGGAGGTATGTCATCGGTGAGGGGTTCCTTTCTACTCCAAAGGTTATATAAGTTCCTTTGATCATTCTAGAAGGCATGTACCTCAAAATATTTAGGGTTTTTTTCTCTCAAAAAAGGGAACACAAATTTGTCTTCTCCTGTATAGGCTTTTGAGCCTCCTTCCTTTCCAAACTCATAGGAACCGAACACCATAGCATTGAATTGCACCGGGGGCCCCTCTGGATTCTGGGTGTAGTGGTCTTGGGAATTGTTCACATATCCATTATTGTCCTGATGTTTAATTTGAGCCCCAAAAAAATTGGCCTCCTAAGCCTCATAAGTATTGGCATTGTCCACTAGGATGCTGCCATTATTGGGTCTAGTGTTTCATGGCCAATTTGGCCTTTGCTATCCAAATGGTTTCTCCTGTGTGTTGTTGTTGCTGTATGAATTGAAACCCCTATTTGGATTCTAAAGGTATGTATTTGGACTAGTAGACACTCATTGGTATCCACCTTGATTTTGGGGTGGGTTTAGCTTCATCTTGGTAACTTTGCTAGTGAGTTGTGATAACGTCTTTTTTACGAAATCTAACTGAGAAGCCATGAGAGCATCAGGCTTAGTTTGGGGTATAACCCTCTATTCTTCAAATGCTATCTTATGAGCTTCATAGCCTGGATAAGTAATAGATGGAGGCACGGTTGTACATGGCTGTGCCGGTATAGGATTTAGCATAGGTAGGTGACTGGATAAGGCTTGATTGTTTTCTGCAAATGGGTGTGGGACAACAAGATTACTCATGATGGGTGTAGCCGCATAGCTCCCTTCTTGTGGGTCCATTTGCTGAGTGAAAGTGACAGCTTAATTGTACACCTTTTCAATTATGTCTCTATCCGCTAGGGGAATTCTTCTTAGAAATATCAAAGTGAATGGATCTAAATCCTTCAAGTAAACTTGTATGACGGCCTCATCTGGTATAGTGTAAGGAGCTTCCAGCTTTTGGTGCATTTTGTGGAAATGATGTTTAAACATAGCAATGGTCTCTTTAGGATCTTTCCTCATGGTTATGAACTGGTGATGTGTCACAGTAGGATCGACATACAATTTGAACTGATTGAGCAATTTGGTTTTTAAGTCATTCCATATTGAGATAGACCCTCGTGGCAAAGTTAGGTACCAATTGTATGAAAACTCTCCCAAAGTGTATGGGAATAGATGAAAGATGACGTCTTGGTGGGCAATCTCTTTACGGTTGAAAATTTCCTTGAAGGTGTCGATGTGTTCTTCCGCTATCCTAGATTTCCCATATATGAATCATGTACAAAACTTTTCTAGATTTTTGGGTAACTCATGGATCTTCCCAACAAAGTTTAAAGGTGAGCTTGTGGCGTTGGTGAAAAAGTCCATTGGATGAGTTGGTTGCAAATGTCAATTTTGCATGTTCTGATTTTGGTCAATGACTGCGGTAATAGTTGGGGCAGCGATGTGTGATTGCTGTCCAAGAGTATTTTGAGGTATGACAAGGTGATGGGATGATTTATCTTTTTCTTTACCCTTGTCGCTGCGAGCTCTTTGGTGGTAGGTGAGTTCAAGAAACTCACCCCTTTTCGGGATGATCTAAGCAAAGACTTGAATTAAATGATATAGGGAGTAATAAATAATGTTAATTTATTAAATTACTTTATAGATGAATAATTGATGAAATATTTGATTAGATTTTTAATAATTAAGTAATTTTATTTAAAATTAGGAAACTATGGATTTAAGGGGAAATTGATGAAATTGAATTTAGAATATAGTGAAAAGACACAAATTAATTAAATAACAAAGGTTATTTAATAATATAAGAATAATGTTAGTAAATTCATTGTGTGAGAGAAACTAACCATTTTTAAGCGTCTCTATATTGCCGCTCTTTGATATAATGCATTTTCAAGCGTTATTTCAAAAAATAATTGATAAAAAAATCCCGATACGCCTTGTAAAAAAGTGTTAATAACTAGGTCTTATGGTGCCCCCTTAAGGAAATGAGCAAAAAATTTGATGTAGGGCTCATTTGGTTGATATTGTGATGTAGATCAAAAAATAAAGGTCATATGTGAAAGATCAAAAAATAAAGATCACAACCAATAAAAGTGCAAGGTGTGCACATCTATCAAGGTGGGGTCATTATGAAAGAGTGGTGCCTTTAGGGAAGAGAGTTCCATATTATACCGCTTCACATAGGTTTCAAAGACCTCAAGGTTATCAATTTAGTGGGGCAGTAGTACATCCTCCCAGAGTAGTTTAGATGGGAGCAGTTGTACCTACCGGGTAGACTCAGGTTGGTCCTTCTACTTCTGTTCCACTTGGGTCCCCAATAGAGGGTGGAGGTATTACCAATTGATATTATGTAGACTATTTTGCATATATTTTGCAAGCTTGAGAGCTCTTCTTTAGACATTGCACCATGATACTTTTTGAGTTATATATATATATATGATGTAGTTTTGGCAGCCCTATATATTGTGGATGTGATCTACTTTACTTTATGCTTTATGTGAAGCACATGTATTCTATGATAATAAGCTCCTTTGTGCTATATATTTAATATATGTATGCATTTCCTATGTGATGTGATGTCATGATGATATGTACTTTATGTTCTTGTATTTTCATATGCACTTTATATGATGTGACTAGATGTGATGCCCATTAGATGATAGATCATGATAAATGTATTTATTGTTCTATATGCCTTTTCATGATGGATGGTTGCACTATGACGTGTATCATATGTATGATTTATGATTATGAAAAGTAACATTATTATCAATTTATATTTTTTTTATCATGATACATTAACTTAAGGATTTTGTTAGGTCTGACAGAGAGAATTATTATTAATGATAGTTAGGAGATTAGATAAAATAAGAATGAATCTAGTGCAAGAGCACCCAAACTGAACCAAATGTTTTTTATGGACCCTAGGGGTTCCTTCAAGGTCCTAAGAGGCCTTTAGTGACATTTAGACATAGGGTTAGACATTGGATCACCATGAAAGGCCATAGTACCAAGATTGGCACATTATGAGCCCTTGGGTCACTATGAGTCATTAATGATCCCAAACCCTAGAAATAGGTTGTTTTTGATTTTTTAGTGTTTGGATCCACTAGGGATCACCTAAATAACATCTTGGCCAAATTTGGTCACTAGATTTGCAAAATTGCAAAAAAATGTAAAAGTTGCTCAAAAGTTGTCAAGCAACTTTTGAGCAAACTTAACAACTTTTCAAAAACCAACTCCCAAATGATAAAGTCGGTTCAAACTTGTCATGTAACCATTGGGAGTGCCTACAATAGCCCTTTCAGGTGGGTGGTAGGCTCATGATGTACTTTGATATTTGAAAATCAATAAAAAGTAACCATTTTTCTTGCATTCTAAAGAAAACAATCACCGTGTACGGTCGGGTACAAACATAGGGGCATGTGAGTCTAACACCAAGGGTTAGTGTTGTAAATCTACTTCCATTTGGTTTTTTTCTCATGCCTTGATCGATTTTATTTTGCAAGTTAGAGAATTTACAAACTTACTGCTTGAATTGTAGGCCCTAATTCAGGGTTTCTAAGAAGAATTAAATGTATTTCCACTTTCCACCATGGGAATTTGATGGCCCTTGGTGGAAAGCTTATTATTATGATTCTCTTTGACATTATGCAAGATAGGTTCTTCAAGTTGTAGGGAGATGGCCAAAAATTTATTCCCTAGGTGTATATGCTCATGTATGCACCTATCCAAAATTAGGACAACAGTCATAACTTTTGTTTGGGGATTGACCAAAAGCCCTAACTCGGAGGAAGAGTAATTTGTACATACCCTCACATGATCCAATAATTAGTTTGGACATTGGATGCATCTAAAAGACAATTGTAGTTTAAATGGAGGCCTAATTAGGGCTAATTGGTGGAGCAATTTGGTGTGTCATTCTGTCCTCTTTTCAATTTCAGGTTCTAGGGCTTGAGTCCAAGGTTTTTCGACATAAAGGGTGTCTAAATCCCCAACCAGTTCATAGGGTCATGTGGAAGAATCTCACTTAAGACCAAAGTTCCTTCTAAAAAAGGCTACAAGCATAGTCTTGGGTTTGTGAAGAAACCATGTCTTATGGATTTCATTTGATTGAAAGAATCATTGGAACTATTCAATAGGGACATAAATATACCATACCTACAAGCATAGGTCACCCCTGGTCCTATATGTCACTTTGGGGGTATTCTTGTGATTAAGGGTCATTTGCTTATGAGACCAACCTTGGTAGTTGGTGTTGAAGGATTGATGAAACCTAGTGATTAGGTTACCCTTGGGGTTTTGGGGTTGCGAGAACCTAAATCAAGTCCTTCTTCCACACTTGTGATAAGTGTCAAGCATTTTGGCTTTTGAAAGTGGGTGATCTAGGGTACCTTGCCCTAGTTGAGACCTTTGACAAGCTTCTAGTTTCCCACTTTGCATCAAGTGGTATCAGAGCTATGTCTGCTCCTGAGGATGAAGATGTCCCTTGGAGGGTTACAAACATTAAATTGACAAAGATGGTGAGAGAACAAAGGGCAAAAAATGCAGCCTTGACAAGAAGAATCCAAGAGTTGGAGAAAAAGGTAGAGAAGGGTAAAGGGGACACTTCTGGTGGTGAATAGGGGAGTGATTTAGAGAGTGACAACCTTGATCAGGATGTGAATATTCCTGCAGAACAGAGACCTTTCATAGATGCCTTGAAATCTATGGGGAGAACCATGGAAGAGAAGTTGGATTTTCCACATTTTAATGGGAAGATGAATGCAGACTTGGCCTTGGATTGGATAGAGGCTTTAACAAGTTTTTTTGAGTGTGAGGACATCCTTGAGAAGCAGAGGGTGAAAATAACAAGATCCAAGTTGAAGGGGGCAGCCCTAACTTGGTGGAACTTCATCCAAACAGAGAAGGTGAAGAATGGAAAGAGTATGATCTCTTCATGGAATAGAATGATTGCATTGGTCAAGGAGACCTATGTGCCTAAAGACTATGGGTTTAAACTCCATAGGAGGAAGCAAAGCCTAAATCAAAAGGATATGAATGTGGTCCTATATACTAAGGAGTTCCTAAAATTGTGCATTAAGAAAAATGTGGCAGAAGATGAAGAAGAGAAATTGGCAACATACATGAATGGCCTTAAAGTATCCATCCAAGAGGAACTTAGCCTACACTTCCCTACCTTATTAAACAAGTGCTATCAAATGGCACTTAAGGTAGAGGAAAATTGAAAGTGAAAGAAAGAGTTTGGAAATGGAAAGACTAATGACAGTGGGAAGAATTTCAGAGGAAGATGAACCTCTTGGAATAGAGGGCAATACAGTGGTAATAGCAGCAGAACCCCTGACCAAGGAGATAAAGAAAACTGTGATGAAAAATCCATAGCTAACTATCAAGGGAGAAGACCCTTCAATAGGGGAAGAATGAATACAGGAAGAGGAAATGGGCCACTAAGGTGTTACTATTGTAATCAGTTGGGACACCATGTGGGGATATGCCCTGAAAAGAGGAACAATAAAAATCATGGAGAAAGGAGAGTACAACTCATTCAAGAGGACAAGAAAGAAGACAATGAAAATGCAATGGACTTAGAACTAGAGGAAGGACAATGTTTGATGATGAGAAAAGTATTCCTCCAAGTGCCACAAAGCCAAGAACCTCCTCAAAGAAAGAATCTCTTCTGAACAAAGATCAAATGCAATGGAAAGGTATGTCAATTACTTATAGATTCTGGCTCAACTAAAAGTCTTGTTTCTTGTGAAATGGTATAGAAGTTAAACCTCCCTAAGAAACCTCATCCTTTCCCTTACCATGTGTCTTGGCTAACAAAGGGTCAGCAAACCTTAGTCACTGAACAAGCATGGATAGAGTTCTCAATAGAAGACTTTAAACACAAAGTTCTTTGTGATGTTGTGGAGATGGATGCATCCCACTTTTTTTTAGGCAGACCTTGGCAATATGATGTTGATGCCACTCATCATTGTAGGAAAAATACCTACTCTATCACCAAGGATGGGAAAACATTCACCATGAAACCCCTGCCTGATAACTAGACTGAGAAAGAACCAACTATCATAACCATGGGGGAGAAAGAAATGTTAAAAGTTTTGAAAGAATTTGAAACTAAAGCATATGTCTTAATATCCAAGCCTAAGGATAATGTAAGTTCTGATAAGGATGATCCTATACCAGATAAAGTTTAGAAGTTACTGATAAAATATAGTGTTGTCACTACTAGTGACCTACCCACAACCCTCCTTCCCATAAGAGACATCAGTCACCAAATTGAATTGATACCTAGCTCCTCTTTTCCAAACAAAGCCCCATACAAAATGACTCCAGTGCAGCATGCTGATATAGCAAGGCAAGTGAATGAACTGCTAGAGAAGGGACTCATCCAAAAGAGTCTCAGTCCATCTACTATGCCTTCAATTTTGGCTCCTAAAAAGGATGGAAAATGGAGATTGTGCACTGACAACAGGGCCCTAAACAAGATAACAATAAGATATAGGCTCCCCATTCCAAGAATGGAAGATCTTCTAGATCAACTAGGAACTACTTGCTACTTCACCAAGATTGATTTAAAATCAGGCTACCATCAAATTAGAATTAAACTAGGAGATGAATGGAAGACATCGTTTAAGACAACTGAAGGTTTTTTTGAATGGCTTGTTATGCCTTTTGGGTTAAGTAATGCACCTAGTACATTCATGAGATTAATGAATGAGGTCTTTATTAATTTTATTGGAAAATTTGTGGTCATATATTTGGATGACATTTTGATTTACAGTCATAGCAAAGAGGAACATCTTGATCATGTTGAGCAGGTCCTAAGAAGACTCCATCAGCACAAGTTAGTGATTAACTTGGAAAAATGTATGTTTATGAAAAATTAACTCATCTTCCTAGGTTTTGTCATCTCCCAAGGCACTCTCAAAATGGATCCAGAGAAGGTTGCAATAATAGTCAACTGGCCCCCACCAAAGAAACAAGGTGATGTTAGAAGCTTTCATGGTTTAGCAAATTTTTATAGAAAGTTCATCAAGAGTTTTAGCCATGTGTGTGCTCCTATGTTGGACACAATTAAAGGTGGAAAGAAGACCAGATTTGAGTGGACTAAGGAGGTAGCAGATGCTTTCCAATATCTCAAAAATAGAGTTACACAATACCCAATCTTGGTACTCCCTAATTCCAGAAAAGTATTCACTATTGAAACTGATGCAAGAAACTTGGCCATAGGGGTAGTCTTGAGCCAAGAAGGTAAGGCTATAGCTATTTTCTCAGAAAAAATGAATGATGCCAAGAAGAGGTATTCTACTTAATTATGATTTAGAGCTGTATGCAATGGTGAAAGCCTTGAAAAAGTGGAGACACTATTTACTCCCTAAAGAATTCATTGTTTATACTGACAACCATGCTTTAAGTTTTCTAAACAGTTAGGAGAAGCTTGGAGTCAAACACATTAAGTGCATGGAATAGTTGTAAGCATATACCTTCAACATAAAACACAAAAAGGGAGTGGCCAACAAAGTGGATGATTCCCTAAGTAGAAGGGTTAGATTAGTTGAGGAAATGCAACTTTAGAGTGTAGGGATTGACTCCCTAAAACACCTATATGCAGATGATACATAATTTGGAGAAGCTTTTGAGGTATGCACCAAAATGGTTGGCAAATACCATATTGAATTTTTTGATTTAGAATGGATTATTGTTTAAAGGAGCCCAATTGTGCATCCCTAAATGTTCCATGAGAATAAATATCATTAAGGAAAAACATTGTGGTGGCTTAGGAGGACATTTTGGCATAGATAAGACCACTAAATTAGTAAAAAGAAGTTATTTTTGGCCAAAGATGGGGAATGAAATTAAGAAATTTGTTGAGTCTTGTACTATTTTACAGCAAGCTAAGGGTGTATCCACTAACCAAGGATTTTATCAACCCTTACCAATCCCCTCTAGGTCATCGGAATCAATTTCTATGGATTTTGTTATGGGTTCGCTAAGGACAAAGCATGGTTATGATAGTGTTTTTGTAATAGTGGACAGATTTAGTAAAATGGTGCACTTTGTTCCTTGCAAGAGTGCAAATTATGCCTCTCATATAGAACACATATTATTTAAGGAAGTGGTTAGGATACATGGCCTACCACAAACAATAGTGTCTGATAGAGATGTCAAATTTTAGGGTCACTTTTGGAAAACACTCTTCAAAAAGTTGGGCACAAATATGACTTATAGTTCAGCATACCACCCTCAAATAGATGGGAAAATGGAGGTGCTAAATAGATCACTTGGTAACCTCTCGAGATGCTTAACCAAATAGTATACAAAAATTTGGGACATGATCCTACCTTAGGAAGAATTTGCATTCAATGAATCCATGAATAGGTCCACTGGAAAGACACCATTTCAAATAGTATATGGACTTCATCCTAAAGGTTCATTAGATTTAGTTACCATATGATTTCAGAGTGAGTGCACAAGGAGAGGAGTTGGCCAAACTAATATCTGAAGTGCAGATAGAGGTAAAAGAATCACTACAACAATCAACTATGAAGTACAAAGCACAAGCAGATAAGAGGAGAAGAGTAGTTCACTTCAAAGTTGGAGATAAGGTATGGGAATACCTAAGGAAGGAGAGACTCCCTAAAGGTAGATATTCCAAGTTGCACATGAAGAAGATTGGTCCTTGAAAAATCCTCACCAAGATGGGTGAAAATGCTTATAAGATATCCTTGCCTCCTACTTTACTGATTTCTCCCATTTTTAATATTGCAGACCTCACCCCTTACAAGTGTGTTGTAGACATTGTCAATGTGCAGGGATCACAAGTTGAAGATGTTGGAGACTATGTAACAGATCTCCCACCAAGAAAGCAAGTGGAACTAGAAACCATTTTGGAAACCAAATTATTTAAGAAGACAAGGAAGAACAAGTACATCTAGTACTTAGTAAAATGGAAAGGACTCCCTTCAATAGATGCTACCTGGATGACAGAGGACCAGATCCAACAACATGGAACCACTATTGATCAATTATCCTCAAGTGGGAACTTGAGTTCAAATCTCATGGGGAGTATGGTGTAGGAGCACCCAAACTAAACCAAATTTTTTTTATGGACCCTAGGGGTTACTTCAAGGTCCTAAGAGGCCTTTAGTGATATTTAGACATAGGGTTAGACACTGGATCATCATGTAAGACCATAGTACCAAGATTGGCACATTATGAGCCCTTGGCTCAATATGAGTCATTAATGATCCCAAACCCTAGAAATAGGTTGTTTTTGAGTTTTTAGTGTTTTGATCCACTAGGGATCACCTAAATAACATCTTGACCAAATTTGGTCATTAGATTTGCAAAATTGCAAAAAAATGTAAAAGTTGCTCAAAAGTTGTCAAGCAACTTTTGAGCAAACTTAACAACTTTTCAAAAACCAACTCCCAAATGGTCAAGTTAGTTAAAATTTTCATTTAAGAATTTGGAGGGCCTACAATAGCCCTTTTAGGCTGGTGGTAGGCTCATGATGTACTTTGATATTTGAAAATAAATAAAAAGTAACCATTTTTCTTGTATTCTAAAGAAAACAATCACCATGTACGGTCGGGTATGGATAGAGGGGCATGTGAGTTTCAAACCAAGGGTTAGTGTTGTAAATATACTTCGATTTGGTTTTTGTCTCATGCCTTGATCAATTTTAGTTTTCAAGTTAGATAATTTACAAACTCACTGCCTGAATTGTAGGCCCTAATTCAGGGTTTCTAAGAAGAATTAAGTGCATTTCCACTTTCCACCATGGGAATTTGATGGCCCTTAGTGGAAAGATTTTTCTTATGATGCTATTTGAAATTATGCAAGATAGGTTCTTCAAGTTGTAGGGAGATGGCCAAAAAGTGATGCCCTATGTGTATATACTCATGCATGTACCTATCCAGAATTACGACAGCAGTCATAACTTTTGTTTGGGGATTGAATAGAATCCCTAAGTTAGAGGAAGAGTCATTTGTACACACCCTCACATGATCCAATCATTATTTTGGACATTGGCTTCATATAAAAGACACTTGTAGTGTAAATGGAGGCCTAATTAGGGCTAATTGGTGGAGTAATTTGGTGTGTCATTATGTCCTCTTTTCAATTTCAGGTTCTAGGGATTAAGTCCAAGGTTTTTGGCCATAAAGGGTGTCTGAATCCCCAACTAGTTCATAGATTCATGTGGAAAAATCTCACTTAAGACCAAAATTCCTTTTGAAAAAGGCTACAAGCATAGTCTTGGGTTTGTGAAGCAACCATGTCTTATGGATTACATTTGAGTGAAAGAACCATTGGAACTATTCAATAGGGACCTAAATAGACCATACCTACAAGCATAGGTCACCCTTGGTCCTATATGTCACTTTGGGGGTATTCTTGTGATTAAGGGTCATTTGCTTGTGAGACCAACCTTTGTAGTTGGTGTTGAAGGATTGATGAAACCTAGTGATTAGGTGACCCTTGGGGTTTTGGGTTTGTGAGAACCTAAATCAATTCCTTCTTTGACACTTGTGATAAGTGTCAAGAATTTTGGCTTTTGAAAGTGGGTGATCTAGGGTACCTTGCCCTAGTTGAGACCTTTGACAAGATTCTAGTTGCCCACTTTGCATCAGAATCTTTATTAAAACCTTAAATTCTTGTAAACACCATCAAATTATGACTTATTTGAGTAATTGAATTCATCATTGAGCCACTTTATTATAGAAAATTTTAATAATGTCCCACCTTGATATGAACAATCTAGATACAATTATCCCCTTGCATTCTAACAGACACTTTGAATAGAAAAGCAACATGGGCCTATCCATCTAGGCCAAGTACTAAGAGTCTAGGTATGTGGAGTGTATCAAAACCAAATCATTTATTGCAATTTTATCTTTAATTAGATATCATATAAGTATGTGAAGGATCTTATCATAGACAATCAAAATGCTCTTTTAAGACTTTATGACAAATATCCCACAAAAAAAAGACAAAATAAAGTCATGGACCATCCCAACATCTCTAATCACTTGTGGAATCATGGAGATGCATAGGACATGACTTGTTAAATTCAATACATAACAATACTAACTTTACACAACAAGTTAATAGCCATACTGATTAATGTGTTTGTTGTTGTAGTTATTTGGATAATGACATTGACAATTTGATGATATCTAATTTCAAGAATGAGAGACCCCACCTAAGACTGACCTATCTTATTTTGAGTGTTTCTCTTCTTGTGTAATAAAAAATTACTTTCAATAAAAGACTTTTCTATGTGACTTGATTGATAATATAGTTTCGTCACTTTGGATGAGGACCCTATTGGAAAGCTACAATGTAAAAAATTGTTGTTTTGTCATTGATGTCAAACCTTAACTGGTGAGACTATTTCTATCTATTTTGAGTACTATATCTATTGATTGTTGAAGAATATTTGAAGACAAGGATAACAAGAAGACTGAGTGAAATGGTTGAGTTAAGGAAAATTACAAGGGTACTTGATCAGTTAGCACATTGAAAAATTAATATGTTGTTTATCTATAACACCAAGTCAAGATGTCAGTTTACTGGGAAGAGTATATGCTGAGAAAAGTTTGAGTCGACCGAGCACTAGTGTATTCCAAGAATAATTTCTAAGTGTCAAATGAGCGCCAGTAAATTGCCGAGGAAAATAGTGATGACCAAGTGGAAGAAAATAGTGTTGGCCAAGCAACAGTATTTTGGTAATTATTGAGATTTGAGAAATTTGGCTGACATAATTGAATTTATTGGGGTATGTAAAGTTAATTAAGGATAAACACAATTTGTCCACACTATTTAAATGCATGGGTAATCGCAACTAACACATGGATTCAAGATTTAATTAGTGATTACTTTGGAGAAGTAAATTAAATTTAAATGATGGAAAGATCTATTGGATCTAACCTAACCTAAGATCTACAATCTTGATTAAGCGGCAAAGATTTATTTTACCTATATGAAGAGGTATAAGATAACCTCAAGGGGATATTCAAGAAGTGATGTACATGAAAAGTGTATACAAGAGGATTGCATGGTTAATTGACTAATTGGCATGATCTAGCAGAGAAGGCTGAGCAGAGAAGAAGAGAGTTGCAAAAATGATTGCTTGACAGATTTCCAAGCAGATCTGAAGATTGAAATGAGAATGGAGGCCACTCAGTGAATTAGAATAAGAGCTGAATTGGATATGGATTTGCAAAGTAAGTTGTATGTATCAGATCACACCTGCTGATTACTTTCTAACCATTGTATCAGTTAGAGTCTTTTAACCAGGTTGACCTAATAGTCATTGTATAAATCCTTTGAGCAAGGTGACATTCATGTGGAATATTCTAAGACCTCTGACAAGGCCACTCCTGACAGGGTGATTAAATCCTTTAACCAGGTCACATTTAGCAATGTGATTTGTAACCTTTAATAGGGTTGGCTCCTAGCAGAGCTCACTTCAGAAGAGTGAAAACTTGGTAGCATGTTACTGATGGTTTTTCCCAAATTGGGTTTCCACGTTAAATATTTATGTCAACTTGTGTGAATGTTTATGTTGTGTTTTACTGTTAATTTTTTGCAAGCTGATTACATTTGAATAGTAAACTGCATGTTTATGTTGTTGACATATGCTAATGTTACCAAGTAGATCTGAGTTTTTTAAAGTGATATAAAGTTTTAATTGGTACATCTAGACCTGAGGATAACTGATTCATCCCCCCTCTCAATTATTCTAAATTCATTCTAA
Organism: Thuja plicata; assembly: GCA_018584345.1. Lineage (NCBI taxonomy): Eukaryota > Viridiplantae > Streptophyta > Pinopsida > Cupressales > Cupressaceae > Thuja > Thuja plicata. Next base: position 2,184,942 of record MU225079.1, read on the forward strand.
CAGACCTACTTTAGTAAGTTTGACAATTTTGACTTGGTTCTACTGAAGTATAGACTTTCTCTATGATGTCGTTTAATGCTTGTTTAAAATGTGAAAGGAAATGTTTATGTATAAAGGACTTTTATTGCAAAATTTTCATGGTTTTTCAAATTTTTTTTTTTTTCAGGTCATTTTTTAATGTTTTTGGTAATTTTCAAAATTTGATGGATCATGATGACATTGGAGTGCCCCCAGTCAAGATAGTGTATCATATGAAATATTGAGAAATTTTATGGATGAATATCACTCACTGAATCAAATAGATGGAGGGGATATGATACATTAGGAACACCCCCAAAGGCTCACCCTCCAACCCAAATTAGATTGGCACAACCCAAAAGGATAAAGGGGTGCTAATGTAAGGTTTAGATTTGAGGATGGAATGTGATTTGGGGATGGGTTCCTTTGATGTCAAAATGTATATGATATATAAAAATGATATGAAAATCTATGAAAGGAATTGATACTATGGTAAAGAAAAATATAATTGGCAAGATGTGATATCAGATTTGATGTATAAAAGTGCAAGATGAAAATAGGAAGAATGAGCTCACCTTGAAGCTAGGAGAAGAAGAGTAACTTTTAGATCTAGTTTTGACTGTCACATAATTTCTAGAATAAGAAATGATTCTAGATCCGACACTCTGACACATGTAACTTTCAACTATGAAAATTACAGATCCAAAGGACTATGTCAGACAAAGTCGACCTTGTCCAGAAAAGTCAAGTTTGTCTTGGAGACTCCAAATTTGATGAAATCTGTAAGGGCCCGTTTGGGTGCTGGAATACCAAAAGCTAGATATAGTCAATTCTAGAAGATGCTGCAATTCTGGAAGATACTTATCCTGAAAATGATATTTGGAATATGGGCTAGACCCATTTGGTTCACCCAGAAGATGATTGAGAAGATGCATAAGGATTTTTAATTGTTTATTTCTTAATTTCTTTGAATATATATACACACATGTATATATACACATGTGTGTGTATATATACACATGTGTATAAACATATGTGTGTATATATACATATACATGTATATATGGGTATATATACATGTGTGTGTATATACACATGTGTATACACACATGTATATATACCCATATATATATATACATGTATATGTATTTATACACACACATATATGTATGTATATATACATATATGTGTGTATATATACACATGTGTGTAAATACACATGTGTGTATATACACACATGTGTATATATACATACATGTATATATACACATACATACACACATGTGTATGTATATACACATACATACACACATGTGTATGTATATACACACCTATACACACACATGTGTGTATATACACATACATGTGTATATATACATATACATATACACATGTGTGTGTATGTGTGTATATGTACACATGTGTGTGTATGTGTGTATATGTACACATGTGTGTATATATACACATATGTGTATGTATATACACACCTATATGTATATAAACACATATGTGTATATACACACACATGTGTGTATATACACACATGTGTGTGTATATATACACATGTGTATGTGTATATTGAAATATAATATACCAATGTGTTTCAAAATGAAGGTTTGGAGAACTCACAGATTCGATGAGATATTAAATTTGGTTTTATAAAAATTGGAATTGGAATTCAAAATTCTAATTCCACCTATTTGGGTGGAAGATGCATATGCCCATTTTGAGGCAAAATTGGAATTTTGAAATTCCAATTCCAGTTTTTATGGATGGACATAAAAATGGAAGAAACAAAACTAAGAATTAGATAATGCTGATTCCAAGCATATTCTAGCTACAAAACAGGCCCTAAAGGATTTGCCACTAGTTTTGTAACTCCTAAAATCTAGATCCATAACTCTAAAAACCTGTACTTGCACACGTGGAGAAGGGGAAAAAGGTTAAGGAGACAAAGAAACATCAAACCCCCAAGTGAATTAAGTCCTCATCAAATCTAAAACAAAAATATGAGAGGCATCTCTCTCTCTCTCTCTCTCTCTCTCTCTCTCTCAATAAGAGTCTACCTTATTTTTAACCACACAAGGAACAATGCTGCAAAAGATGGAATTGAATAGTCTAGAAAATTGTATTACGCTAGTTCACTCCATCAACAAGGACCAATCCTTAAAGGAAAGTACTTCCAATAATAAATCTAGTAAGAGAAATATTAGACCTATAGAAAGGTAAGATTCCTTAGTGATCAAAGAAGGATGATCATTCAAAGGACCAAGCATGCACAGTCAGTTTAAGGACCAAATGAACAATGAGGATCAATGTAAGGATCCATTGAAGAATATAGCATCAAATCAGTGTGTGTTTAAAATGTAAACATAGAGGGAAGTGTATGTACCCATGTTAAAGCTATTGCAAATGCATTAATAGGAGCAATTTATTTAACCAATCATACATGCATCCAAAATAAATGTTCTCACTATGAAAATTCCCCCAAGAAAGAACTAATCAAGGGGAATGAGTACATGACAAAAGAGAGAATGAAAGGGATCTTCCAACTCTAAGGTCAGTAGGTCATATGACAACTCATGTATATAAGAATTATATATTAGAATGAACAGTCATCTTCCCCCAATGGTAGAAAGACATATACGAGTTACAAGAACAATGGAAGAAAGACACATACGAGTTACAAAGAAGAGTATTTTTGGGCCAGAGAGAATAGGTAGTTACCATTTTACATCATCCCAAGAAGACAACACAAAGGCACATTTATGAACAATGACACATGCATGAGATAACATGTAATGACATATAGAGGAAGTGAGATACAAATAGAAGAATGTTTACAATATTGGGATTCTTTTATCACCTTGTGCCAATGGAGAAAGAAGGTTAATTTAAAGAAATCTTAAAAAAATGAAACACAAAACACAACATAGGGGAAGCACATCATGTAAAAATAGGAAAACCTACAAAAATATACCGTACAAGAGGAGCTAGTCAATCGTATCACTTGGCCCCATCTCGGTCCATAGTATTAAGGCAAGGTGTGAAAATTGCAAGAGGAGAAACATAAAGCACAACATATGGAATGATAACCATTTCCAAACAAGGACCATGTTGTGAAGATAGTTTTCTGTGTTCATTACTAGGAGTGATATATTGTTACAAGTGTGATTGTGATTGCACCAAAAGATCAACCTATCAATGCCTGGTACAACCACTAGAATTATAGAATCCATAGGAGGATGTTAGTCCCTTGTCATGAATCCTAAGGGGAGCACTGACCATTTTAAAAAAAATCTCCCCCTCAGCGTTACCTGAGGGGATTCAAACCCATGACCAAGCTCTGATACCACTTGTTACTTGTGTGATTGTCGTTGCACCAAAATATTGACTTGTCAATTCTTGATACAACTACTAGACTTAGAGAATCCATAGGAGGTGGTTAGTCCCTTGTCATGAATCTTGAGGGGAGGACTGAACATTTTTCCAATATAGATAACTATTGGAAAAGCATAGCTGGTAAGTCATGATCAATATCAATAGTCTCATACATTTCATCCGAATCACTAGCATGAATATCATTATTAGCATCAAGAACATCATCATTAAGAGTATCTTCATCATATAGATTAATTTTAATATAATATAAGATGCGAATTGAATTTTCATGTTTTTTCTTTTTAATTTTGTTTAAATTCACTTCCTGTATTGGCTCAAGCATAGATTGGTCAAAGGTAAGAGAAGCATGAGGAGGTGTATGAGATGAAGCAACATTTTGAGAAGTACATTGATAGGATCTAGCACAAAACTTATAATTACGATCACGAGCATGATGGTTACATTTGGTTTTTATATAAATTTGGGTTGGGATAAGATAAATCAACATCGGGTCCTTTTCTTCTTTAGGAGGAAGGAGGAAAGGAATGAAACTAGGTTGAGAGATGATTTGAAGAGGATGTGTATAAGCAACATGAGGTGGAAAAAAAGCATGCAGAGGAAGTTTAGGTTGTGTAGGAATAATTTCACACCAAGGATCATCCTTAGGTTTTCTAAGTTAAAAAATATTTTGAGCCTTGTAGGCTTGGTATGATCTAAAGAGATGGTCAGGATGGGTTTGAGTCGGTTGAGTCATAGAAGGCCAAAACAATTGAGGTCAATTAAGTCACGAGGCACAATAGGCTGATAAATACTATGGTTAATAGTCATGATTTATCCCTTATGAGGAAATTTAACACATTAATGAATATGAGAAGCCATGACTTGCATGGATATAAGTCAAGGAAGACCAAGTTTGAATTGAAATTGATCATAAGTTGGAATGATAGTGAAGGTAACATCTAAAGTTTTACCACCAACTTCAAGCAGGAATGAAATGGAACCATGGGAATTATAAAGGAAGCCACTGCAAGTTTGAATCATAATATCACACATTTATCATAAAACTATTTTTGTAATTATTTACTATAAAGATGTTATTTAGTTATCACATTCACCATGCAAGTGGGATCAATAAGGGAACAATGGGTAGGAAGGTCGTTAACCTTTTCGATAATATAGAGAGGACCATCAGGTGTTTTAATCTTATCAATGGGGTCAATAGTAATACAAGGTTGAGAAGGAGGTTTAGTTTTGACTTTTTCAACTCAGTTAATAATGTGATTGGCTTCATTAACTTTTTCATCTTAATCAATGCATTGGGAAGAAGAAGGTTGATCAATAATATTGGTTGAATGAGACAGTAAATGATTAGTGAAGATTTTCAAGTTTTGGTTAGGAGGTTCCATGGATTTGTTCCCTTTATCATGGTCACCATCAATAGATATAGCCTTAGAATTAAGAAGATCTTGGATAATAGTTTTCAATTGGAAACACTTTTCAATATCATGACCAGGATGACGATGATATTGGCAAAAAGATTTGGGATCAAAGTATTTGGATTGAGGTTTAGACATGTTAAAGGTTTTGATAGGAGGAAGTGTTAACACATTATAATTAATTAACTTCAACATCACATTATGAAAATATTCAGAAATCTAAGTATAATTACGTGCAGGTTTAACAATAGACAACAAAGGAGCCACACCTTTGGATGCTTTTGCCACTTTTTCATCAACAATGTTGGATGATTTGTTGATTTTGATGTAGTTGTTCAATTTTTTAAACTTGTTGAAATATGATGCAGTGTCACTCTTATCAATAGGTATCAATGGGAATAGGATCCATTGGAGTGATGCTCTCAAATTGACTCACTTGAAGTTGATAATGATGAAGCACTACACACAATTGAGGAAAAGAAGAGAATTAAGAAAGAAGTATCTTATCTCTAATGTTACTTTTTAAATTAGCAATGAAAGTGTGTTGCACATCAACATCAGGCACATGATAAGAAACATGAGCATGAAAATGCTTAAATCCACCAATAAAATCACTAACTTTTTCTTTAAAACTTTATTTATAATGTATTAAATTAGTTACAGATATTTTAGGACCAATGTTGTTTTTAAATTGTTCAATGAAAGAATTAGCAAGTTTTTGGAAGGAATCAATTGAATAAGGAGGTAAGGAACAATACCATTGCAAGGCTTTGTATCGAAAGGTTCTAGTAAACAAATTTAACATCAACCTATTGTCATGAGATAAATCACTACATAAGGTTTGGAAAGTTTTAACATGAGTCATGATATCACCCTTACCATTATAAGTGTCAAGATGAGGAGACTCAATGCATTGTGGTATAACAACACAAATAATATCCATAGACAAGGGAACAACAATATCACAAGTAGGAATTTGTGAATTGGATTGATTCATGGAAGCTATCTTTTGTTGCAAAGAAGACATAGTTTGAGCCAAGATATTAATGGTAGAATCGGTAGAAAGAATGGTAGGAGGAGAAACATGAGATATGTTAGGGGCATTGTTGGAAATTTAAGGAATGGTTGAATGTGAAAAAGGAAAAGTATGATAAGTGGGCATGTATGAAGGAAATTAAGAAAATGGTACACTTGAAGGGATAGAAGGAACAATAAGATTACGAAGACTCACATGTGTAGAATTGAGATTTTGAATTGAATTTGTGATGATATGTGGAGCATAAGTGGACACACTAGGAATGGGAGTAGATATAGGAAAAGAGGTCTCAACACTTGTAGTGGGTGGAGTAAAGACTAAATATTGAGAAAAATTCCTAATTACTTTTACATTGGCTTAAAATAGGATGAGAAATGCTACACAAGATGTTAATACCATATTCATTACTGTGAAAGAAGTTTCCTTAAGAGTTATACAACAGAAAGAGCTTTAGGATTATTGTTTTCTTAACCTAGCCATTGTTCAAATTTCTCAAAGTAAATATAAAGTTTATGGAATTGAGAAAGAGGAACCCTTAATGCTTCTTCTTCATCATGATAATAGAGAGAAGATTTATTCTCCATAATAGGATTGGGATCACTAGGATGCATGTTGGTATCATTAGGATTCCTAGGAAAGCAGGGTTTGGGATCCAAGGAACCCATAAGTCTACAAATTCTTCTAAACAGAATACTATAGGTTGAATTCAAAGTGATAAAGCTAATGCAAAAGGAAATGAAAGGAAAGAGAAATTCAAGGAAATTTGAAAGAAATATGTAATCCAAGCAAAGTCAACTATCAAATTTAAGCATTTAATGTAAATATTGACTAAAAAAGTGCATAAAAGGTAGACCTTGAGATGTAATGACAATGAAAGATATAATCTAGAACCAAAAAATAGAATGGAACCTATAAGCATTCAAAGGAAATCTAACATTAAGATCAAAAGAGGAAATTTCATAAGGCGGGTTCACCAAAATGTACTGTATGAAATGGTGAGAAATTCTATAGAGGAATATCAATCACCAAATTAAACAGATGAAGGGGATATGATACATTAGTAAAATCCCCAAAGTCTCACACTCAAACCAAAATTAGATTAGCACAACCCAAAAGGATAAAGGGGTGCTAATGTAAGATCTGGATTTGAGGATGAAGTGTGATTTGGGGATGGGTTCCTTTAAAGTCAAAATGTATTTGATATGTAAAAATCATATGAAAATATATGAAAGCAATTGATACTATGATAAAGAAAAATAAAATTAACAAGATGTGATATCAGATATGATCCATAAAAGTAAGTGTAAGATGAAAAGAGGATGAATAAACTCACCTTGAAGCTAGGAGAAGAGGAGTAAACTTCAGATCTAGTTTTGACTATAGTAAAACTACCAGAATAAAAAATGGCTCTAGATCTGACACTTTGATACTTGTAACTTTTGACAGTGAAAATTATGGGTCCAAAGGACTATGTCAAAAAAATTTGACCTTGTCATAGAGACTCCAAATCTGATGAAATCTATTAAGGATTTTCTATTGGTTCTATGAATCCTAAAATCTAGATCTAAAACTCAAAAAGCCTTTTCCTACACACAAGAAGAAGGGGAAAAAGGTTGTGGGAATGGGATTTCCTTGGTCAAGCCCCTATATATGAATCAAATTTGAAATGAAATAGAAATTGCATAAGGAAAGTAATGTAAACTAGATAAATGTCTGATTTACCTTGCATGAAAAACCTGGATGGACGTAGAAATCATTCAAATCTATGAAGATGCTTGAAATGTATGTTTAGAATGTATTGCACAATCAAGGACACCTTCACAAATTCATGGACCTACACTTTCCAATCCTAGATCTTGAATGAGTGTATACTTGAAAACTTGAATGGAGAAGAGGAATGAATCTTCTTTCTTGCTTGAGAATTCCTCTACTTGGCCATCATGGGAGAGAAATTTGCATCAATGAGAGAATATTGCATTTTATTAAAAGAATGAAGACTTGGGGATCTTGAATTGGATGCTTACCTTCAAATCTTGAATCCAAATCCTCAATTATCTAGATTGCACTTGCTCTTGAAATCACCAATAATAATGGATTGCTTGCACATAAAAAGGATAGTCATGGATGATAGTCAATAGTACTGGATGTCAAAATAAAATTCCTTGATGTCCTTTTATTTTTGAGATTCAATATTGTCGAGCCGACCACAAATAAATATTTGAAAGAAAAAATTTTGCATTGGGCCCAAAGCCCACTTGAATTCAATGCTCGAGGACAAGGCTGACTTGGGTTGACCTTGTCCAAGACAAGGCCAACTTAGTTTGACCTTGTCCTAGTATTGTTAATTTAAAAGTAGATTCGGGTCTTTGGGAGTGTGAAAATTTTTTGGGAGAGAAAATGAAAGATGCGGGAAATAAAGAAGAAAGACATTTTTATCTTGAAATCACTAAAATGGGGTCTAATAGGTCCTAAAGCCACTAATAATGGGTGCTAAAATTTTAGGATGATACATATATAATGGGTAATATATTATGGATTGGCCATGATGGACTAACTTGGTGTTGAATATGATAGATATGATAAGGAAAAGTAGTGAATTTCAAGCCATGACAGATTTTATTGTGGAATATGATGTGAAATGACAAGTGATACCAGGTAGAGTTTTTATAGATGGTAGAGAAATGATCTCTACACATGGTACTAGATTTCCTATTTTTCACCATGATACTTGTCCAAGGTGCCACCAAAGTAGTTTTCACCATAGAAATTTTTTATATCTCTTGTATTTCTATTTTTGTGTCTCCCATGATGCTTGTTTGCCAAGTTGTTATCAAGGTGACTATTTTTTTTTCTTTGTTTTATTTTTTTTGAAATAGGTGTACTCTGACAGTCATGTATAATGCTTATGTGTATGTAAGATATTGTCGGGGTCTATTAGAGGTTGGCCCTTTGATGTGGATATCTGATATGCTCCAGACCCATATACTACTCTAATGATGTAGGGGCCCAACCAGTTGGGTTCAAACTTACCTAGTTTCTCTCTTTCCATTTAATTTTATGATCTTAATTAGTACCAGGTCACCAACTTCAAAAGATCAATGCATGAAATTTTTAATGTAAATTATCCTGAGACATGTTTGATGTGCTCAAAAATGTGTTAGTACTTTTTGTTTATTTTCATCAAACAACTCTAGCTCATGTAGTTGAGATACTCAGTATTCCTCATCTAAAATGATGTGCTGAAGGGATACTAACAGTGATGTGAGATTCAACTCTATTAGAAATATAGATTTGGTATCGTATGCTAGTGAATATAGAGTGTCTCCTATGGGGGTACAAAAAATAGTGGGATAGGCCCATAAGGTGGGGTTGAGTTGGAGGTGTTAGTCCTGATCAACTTCATTGACTCTTTTTTAAGATTTTTATTGGTTTTATTTGTAGCCTCGACCTGACTGTTACCCTAGGGATAGGAGAGTGAGGAATAGTTGTGGGGAATATGGAATTTATTGCAAATCTCATGTACTTGTTTATTTTTTAAGGGGGAGCCATGATCAGTAATGATGATCTATGGAACACCATACTAGCTTATGATACAGTTTAAAAGAAACTTGGAAATCTATTTTCCAACAATGTAGGTCATAAGGATTTCTTTAACCCACTTTGTAAAATAGTTAGTGGTTGTGATTATGTATTTATGACCATCAGAGGATAAGGGCTTTGTCTTTCCAATGAGATCAAACCCTCATTGTGAGAAAGGACAAGGTGATGTGAGTGGCTGGAGTTCTTGCATTGATGCATGAATGAGGTTCCCATGAATTTGACATTTTCTACATATCTGTACAAATAAGCAATTATCTCTCACTATTGTGGTCCAATAATACCCAATTCTTAGGAGTTTCTTGGCTAAGGTTAAGCCAATAGAATGAGCACTGCAAATGCCCTCATGTACTTCTAATATTATTGCTTTTGCTTCTTCTAAGTTGATACATTTAAGGAGTGTTCCATAAAGACTATGTCTATAGAGTGTATTGGAAATGATAGTGTAATGGGAGGCTTGCCTTATCAAGGACTTATTTTGGTTGTGGGACAAGTCAAGGGGAATGGTTTGGTTAGTTAAGTAAGTATAAATCCTTTGGTACCAGGGAGAATTAGGACCAACAATTTCACACAAAAACTCAAACTTGGGGACTTCAAAGATAGGGACAATGAGTCATTTGAATATGAACACTCACAATGTGTCACATTAGGAGGCATCTCCAGCAAAGATCCTATAGTGGCCATGGAATCCGATGCTTTGTTTTTTATTCTCAAAATCTGGTCAAACGATATATGTTCAAAGTGTTGTTTAATGTCTTCTACCATGGCATTATAGGGAATAAGTTTGTCAGCCTTGGTTTTGTTACTGCCATTGAATTGGTTGATAATAAATTGAGAATCTCCATACACCTATAGTTGTTGGATCTTTCATTGCATAACTTTTTTGAAATATATGATGAGTGCTTCATATTTGGCTATGTTGTTGGTGCAGTCAAAACTCAACTTGTAGGACCTAGGATTCAGGAATGGAGTCACCTTGAGGATGTTGGATGATATCAAATTTGGGTATTGCTTATGCTGTTGATATTCATGTTTTGTCACTGATGTCAACATATGTTTCTATGGAGAGTACATGCTGGTTATTTGACTTAAAGAAGTGTATGGATACTGTAAGGATGTTTTAAAACAATCAAATTTGGTGAAATGAAGAAGGATTGTGTTGACCTTACTCCTAAGGTCACTTGGACTTATATTTCATATTGAGGATGTTACAGTTGTTTTAGTGAAGACTAGTTTCTGGACTGTAACTGCAATGCTTGACAAAGCAGGTCTCTATGTTTTGGGTATATCAGACAGGAAAATATATTTTAGGTGGTGCAAGCTTATTGAATGACAAAGGACATATTGAGGAATATTGGGTATTGATTGATTGTCATGAGAATGTTGGTGACATTAGTTGTGGCGTGTATTCTGGAGGAGACCTATTTGGTGGCCGAGTTCTGAGCTATAGTGTGTATTATGAATTGTGACCATGAATTGTGAATCTTGGATTATAAATGATGTATTGTAATTGATTTTTACTTGTTTTAAGTACCTTTTATATCTTAGAAGGGGTTAAATAATTATTTGTATATTGGAAAGCCTTAAATGGCTGACCTAATCAATTTTTTGTATATCAAAAAATCTTAATTGGCCGACCTAATGAATTATTGTAAAAGGGTATATATGAGAGATATTTTCTTTTGGAAAGATGTGGTAGAGATTGAAAAGGTAGAGAAGTGTGGAAGCTACGAGGCTTGTTTGGTTGCTAGATGTAGAGAAGAGTTTGTGATTGTTATTCTTCATTGGAACTGACCAAGTAAAGATAGTTGCTATTAGATAGTTCATTGGATTGTATATTCTCTATATACACTTGTTCAGATTGTTAATCCTTGAGGGTGGATTTAACCTTCTTTGGGAAGTGTGCCTGGGTAGTGAGCCAACTATTACTCTTAACTCCTAACAGGGTCTATCCTTTAACAAGGACTATGTACTGTAATGTTGTAACAAACTCCTAATAGGGCCAAATATTTTAAGAGGGATACTATACTCTCACTACATCATTTGTGGGTGCTAATTCCCACCAGATTTTTACCTTTAATAGGGTTTCCTTGACAATAAGTATTATGTTATTGTGTTGGCATTTAATGTGTTATTATTTGAATTGATGTTTTGGTTTATAAAGTTTAAAGCTTAATAATCTATATCAAAACTGATTCAACCCCCCCTGTCTCAGTTATCTTGTGGACTTTTATTCCTAACAATTGGTATTAGAGCTACTGGTCCCTAGAGAGAAATCTTCACAGCTTGAGGTGATCATGAAGATGACTCACTACATGAAGGATAGTCCAAAATTTGATCCTGAAAACTTTGATAGTTGGAAAAAAAGATGAGAACATATTTGCTATGTTTGGGAATTGACTACTCCATGATCATGAAAAAGAAAGAAAAGACAATGATTGAAGATGAATTGGAGAAGGCTACTAAAGATGATAAGAAGCTATTCTCATGTAATATGGTTGCAAGGGAATATTTGATCAACACACTTTCTGAAGGTGAATTCATATAAGTAAAAGACTTGGATTCTGCACATGAGATTTGGACAAGATTGGAAGCATGGTATTGTTAGTAATAGCTGAGAGGGGGGGGGGGGTGAATCAGTGGCCTCAAAAATTTATCCTTTGAGCTTTAACAACCAATCAATATACCTCAGATTATTAAGTCCCTACAAGATGCATGCCATGAAAAACTTATAATAGATTGTCTGTCAGTTTACGTTGTCTGTCCTTATTCTCCTTGATAACCGATAAGAAGTAAAACTATTTATTGATACTCAGTAAATATGCAGAGTATACCAATCAATCCAAAAATGCATATGTGAAATGTAAAACAATAAAGTAATAAACCATACACACATAACACATTGATTTTAACGTGGAAACCCTGTTAAGGGAAAAAACCACTGGGACTGGTACCCCAAATTTTCACTCTTCTGAAGTGAGCCCTGTTAGGAGCCAACCTTGTTAAAGGTTAAAAACACACTGTTAGGTGAAACCTTGTTAGATTATTTTATACATATAGGTTGTCACTTAGTATCTGGCATCTATTTTTCTACCATCCTTGAATCAGCCTCCTTCTTAGACTGTCAATAGGCTTTAGGCAAATCTTGCTACAATCCTTGAATCAATCTTCTTCTTAGGATGTCAATAGGCTTTATGCAAATTCAATGCTACTTTCATGAATCAACCTTTTTGGAAATCTATTAGGATATACCTCAATTATAGAAGACAGTTAAGTCCTACTCTGTTAAGAGACTTGATGCTTCAATGGTTAAATTGAAACATTATGACTTGTTTCTAATGCAACTTGAATTATAGATTTTCAGATCTATTTAAGTACAATACCTCTCTGATCAATGTATCAATTTAATTCTTTGTGCTCCACACTTTCTAATTTGTGATGTTGTGCTTCATTGTTCGTTGATGTCTGCAGAATTCTTTAGCTCTCCTTTAACTTGATTGGTCAGGATTGTATGAAGTTATCCTTCACTAGTTTCTCTTCAGCATCCTCTTTCTATTCACTCCCCTTCCGTGTATTTAATTTCTTGTGATTGCATAAATGAATCATTCTTTTCTCTTATATAGACATGATATTCCTTAATTCTTGATTCTTGATTCTTGAATCTTGGTGTGAAAAACAATCTAGCCAATCTGATTTACAGCTCTTTAACTCCCAATTTATCTCATAGTTTATCTTCTTTCCAACTGTACAAATCTTCTTTAAATCAATTACTTAACTATGGGTGAATAAAACAAATAAAACAAATAAAACAACCAATTAAGTCTATCCTTAAGCTCTGCTAGCTAGATATTTTTTCATTTTTAGAACTCTCTGTTCTGTCGGTCAACTCTGCAGTTAGTCATCGGTGACAAATGCCAGTTCTGTCGGTGTAACTCCGGTTAGCTTCATGATCTCTATCTGTCGGGCATCATTGGATTTTTATTTTTCAGGTACTACTATCATCTGCTCGTTGGGCATCACTGTGACTTTTTTCTTTGCCTTTACCGATGGTGTGCACTCCGTCGATGTTGTCTATAACTTAGTGAATACTTGACTTTTATGCATTATTGAAAGCATAATCTTTGTTCCATTGATTCTATGAAGTCTTTGGCATTATGTACATGACTGTATAGATGATATCAAGTTGGCATCAATGACAATACAAACCATTAAATAATTTAATATCTTGCATCATCTTTAACTTAACATTATCAAACATTCAATCAGTTACATGTCATCAATCTCTCCCTTTGGCATTGATGGCAACATACTATATTATCACACTATACTATTTCTAATACAATATGAAATACAATTTTTGAAACTCATCAAATTACCAAAAACTTTGTTTTGATAACCAATAAAAATTTCTGACCACCGGTAAGCTCTGTGTTAGCTTAGATTTGATTCTTGCAGCTTTTATTGTATCTTCTTTTGATGTGTTGAGTTATCTTTTTGTGTCAATTTCTCTCTCTTGAGTGTTCTTCTTCTTTGATTACTTTGTCTTTTGTCAGCAACTCTCCCTTTGTGTATGATACAAATTCTCTCTCTATGGATATGATCTCTCCCTGTTTGGAGTAATCTGATAATGAATAATTTCTTGTGATAATATGGATACATTCTCTCCCTTTGACAACAATGCCAAACAAATATCTTACAAATATCTGACATTCATG
>MU225079.1:2200893-2213865 GCA_018584345.1 Thuja plicata
TATCTCCTATGATCTGGTCCTCTGGATGGTTCCTTCTTACATATCTTGCAAGTATAGGTACAACTCTTTGTGTATCAGCTTGATCTTCATTACCTTGCACATTATTTTGATCATTATCCTGACCGTCAGTAACAACATTCTAACCATCGGTTGCAACATTCTATTATTCTGGAATTAAGCATTGTTGCTTGGGTAGAGTTATGGGTTCTTCACAATGTACAAACTTGTTGTAGTCTTCTGGTTCTTTTGTGCTTTCTAGCTCATTCTTTTCTACAAATTCATCAATCTTCACATTTTCACTTTCAACTATTTTGTTAGAAGCCTTGATTAGAAATTTAAAAGCTTTACTCTTGGTAGAATACACCAGAAAAATACCTTCATCACTTTTGGCATCAATCTTTCCATTTCTATCATCCTTTAAGACATAACATTGACTACCAAATATTTTGAAGTAACTTACATTGGGTGTTTTACCATACCATAGCTCATAAGGAGTCTTTTTTGTGTCCTTCTTCAATTGTACTCTGTTAAGTCTATAAATAGTAGTGCTGACAGCTTCCCTCCAAAAGATTTGGGTGATGTCCTTTTCTATCATCAGTGTTCTTGCACAATCAACTATTGATATGTTTCTTCTCTCAGCAATCCTATTTTACTGTGGTGTCCTTGGTGCAAAAACCTATCTTTTTATACCATGCTCATTACAAAAATTAGTGAATTCATCTGATATAAATTCTCCTCCTCTATCTGACCTTAAATATTTTAGATCCTTACCACTTTGTTTTTCTACCATAGCCTTATACCATTTAAACATCTTGAATGCTTCAGATTTTTCTTTTAGAAACATGACTGTCATCATTATAGAGTAATCATCAGCAAAGAGAATAAAATATATATCTCCATAATAACTCTTTGTCCTCATAGGTCCACATAAGTCAGTATGGACTAGTTCTATAATATCATCAGATGTATGGGCTTTTCTTTTGAAACTAGACTTTTTCATTTTACCTTTTTGACATTTTTTGCAAATGATCATCGGTAAGCCTCTTTCACTTCTTTTTCTGCTTATTTTCATCATGTTGTCAAAATTCACATGACACAATCTTTTATGCCACAACCATATGTCTTCGTTTATAGTCATTAAGAAAGTGGGATTAGTATCATTCAGATAGAATAAGTTACCTTTAGTTTGTTCACCGGTACCAATCAGTTCTCCCAATTCATTGAAGATCTTTGCCTTCTTATTTTCAAATGCTACTCTATGGCCTAAATTATTCAGCTGAGAAACATTCAAAAGATTATAATTCAATCCTTTCACCCAATAAGCATTTTCACATTTAATCAAGTTATTCAGCATTATTGTTCCTTTACCTTCAATTGGAAAAGGTGTATCATTTCCCATTCTTACTGTACCACCATTATAATATTCAAAAGTGTTAAAATTTTCTTTGTCACCAGTCATATGGTGAGTGCAGCCACTATCTATAATCTAGATATCATTCTTACTAACCTTAGATATGAGTGCAGTTTCTTCATACCTTTCATCTTCATCTAAATCATCCTTCATAGCTACAAATACTATCTCAATGTCATCATCAGGTTCGGTGTCAGTATCTTCATCTTTGCAAGTAGCTAGGTAGCTAGCCTTCTTTCCTTTACCCTTGTAGTCTTGGTTATCCTTTCTTTTTGATTGTCGGTAACCTCTGTAATCTTTGTTATCACCTCTGTTAGATTTCTTCTCAAAATATCTGTCATCACTTCTATCATCTTTTCTTCTATTAGGACATCTTGCAGCAAAGTGTCCAATCTCTTTATAATTAAAGCATATAAGTGGTAACTTGCCTTTGTATTTACCTTTGCCTCTCTATATTCTTCTGGCTTCTTCTTCACTTTTACTTTCACTGTCCCTTCTAGATGAGCATCTATGATTGGATTTTCTTATTTTCATAGAAGACTTAAATGCAAAATCTAAACTTGGTAAGACACTATTGTCAAAGTTATTCATCTCAAATGAAATCAGTCTACCAATTAGGCTATCAAGAGTGACTGTATTGTTTGCTAATGCTCTCATTTCTTGAATAGTAGAAAATATAATAGCATATACAGGAAATAAGGTTCTTAAGATTTTACTTACCACTGTCTCCTCTTCAAGTGTACCTCCAACACCTTGTATAGCATTGACTACTTCCTTTATTCTTGTGTTATACTATGTGATATTTTCTCCTTCTTTCATTTTGAGATCATCAAACTTTCCTCTAAGGATTTCTACCTTAGCTCTTAGAATATGTGTATCACCTCCATGTACAAGCTTCAGTTTGTCCCACATTTTCTTTGCAGTTGTGCAATCCTTGACATCTTCAAATTTAGCATTAGAGAGTGAGGAAGAAAGCTCTATAACCATGCAGTTATGCTCATGCTTCAATCTCAATTGATCTACTTTCAATGGTCTTGTAGGTAACACATATTCAGTATCTAAGTATTGACTAACATCATTACCAATACCTGATAAGTGGAGTCTTATCCTACTTTGCCATGAAGTAAAGTTGTCTTTGTTCAACTTGGGCACATCTCGTCTATTCATCTTGTGATCTTTACATAGGTATTGTAACCTTCCTTCTAAGCACACAAGCTCTAATACCAATTGTTAGTAATAACTAAGAGGGGGGGGTGAATCCATGGCCTCAAAAATTTATCCTTTAAGCTTTAACCACCAATCAATACACCTTAGATTATTAAGTCCCTACAAGATGCATGCCATGGAATACTTATAATATTTGACTGTCTATCAGTTTACCTTGTCTGTCCTTATTCTCCTTGATAACCAATAAGTGGTAAAACTATTTACCGAAACTCAATAAATATGCAGAGTATACCAATCAATCTAGAAATGCATATATGAAATGTAAAACAATAAAGTAATAAACCATACACACATAAAACATGGATTTTAATGTGGAAATATTGTTAAGGGAGAAAACCACTGGGACCGGTACCCCAAATTTTCACTCTTCTAAAGTGAGCCCTATTAGGATCCAACCCTGTTAAAGGTTACAAACACATTGTTAGGTGTGACCTTGTTAGAGGATTTTATACATATAGGTTGTCACTTAGTATCTGACATCTATTTTTCTACCATCCTTGAATCAGCCTCCTTCTTAGACTGTCAATAGGATTTAGGAAAATCTTGCTACCATCCTTGAATCAACCTTCTTCTTAGGCTATCAATAGGCTTTATGCAAATTCAATGCTACTTTCATGAATCAACCTTTTTGGCAATCTATTAGGATATACCTCAATTATAGAAGACAGTTAAGTCCTGCTCTATTAAGAGACTTGATGCTTCAATGGTTAAACTAAAACATTATGACCTGTTTCTAATGCAACTTGAATTGTAGATTTTCAGATGTATTTAAGTACAATGCCTCTCTGATCAATGTATCAATTCAATTCTTTTTTCTCCACACTTTCTTCTCTGTGATGCTGTGCTTCACTATTTGTTGGTGTCTACATAATTCTTTAGCTCTCCTTTAGCTTGATTGATCAAGAATGTATGAAGTTATCCTTCACCAGTTTCTCTTTAGCATCCTCTTTATATTCACTCCCCTTCTATTTATTTGATTGGTTGTGATTCCAGAAATGAGTTATGCTTGTCTCTTATATAGACATGATGTTCCTTAATTCTTGACTCTTGCTTCTTGAATCTTGGCGTGAAAAATAATCCAGCCAATCTGATTTACAGTTTTAACTCCTGATTTATCTCATAGTTTATCTTCTTGCCAACTATACAAATATTATTTAAATCAATTACTTAACTCTGGATGAATAAAAAAAATAAAACAACCAGTTAATTCTATCCTTAAGCTCTACCAGCTAGATATTTTGTCATTTTCTAAACTCTCTATTTTGTCGGTCAACTTTGCAGTTAGTCATCAATGACAACTGCCAGTTCCATTGGTGTAACTCTAGTTAGCTTCAGGATCTCCATCCATTGAGAATCATTGGATTTTTCTCCATAAGGTATCACTATCATCTACTCGTTGAGCATCACTATGAATTTTTTCTTTTCCTTTACCGATGGTGTGCACTCCATCGGTGTTGTCTGTCTCTTAATGAATACTTGACTTTTATGCATTGATGAAAGAATAATCTTTGTTCCATTGATTGTCTAAAGTCTTTGGCATTATGTACATGACCGTACAGATGATATCAAGTTTACATCAATGACAATACAAACCATTAACTGATTTAATGTCTTGCATCATCTTCAACTTAACATTATCAAACATTCAATCAGTTACATGTCATCAGGTATATAGGAGATAAATTTACTAAACACGTAAAGCTACAAAACTGGAAGATAAAAATGGAATCAATGAATATGAGAGAAGATGAGAATATTAGGGCATATGCATAGAGAATTACTAAAGTTCTTACTGGCATCAAAAAATCTGGAGGTACCTGTAGTGAGGAAGAAGTGATTGCAAAGATACTCAGATCTTTGACACCTATTTACAAAACTAAAGTATAGGCTATAGAGGAGATTATACCTTTGACACTGAACTTTACTACAGAGATGTTAATTGGAAATCTAACTACTTTTGAGGCCACATAATTGGGAGATTATTTACCTAAATTTGAGTCATCATTTAAGGTGATTGTCCAAAGAAACAAGAAGACCTTATCTAGAAATGCAAAGACCAGCAATGGTGATCTGAGAGAAGAACTTGGAGACTATGTTGATGAATGGGAATAGATATAGGAGGAAGACAGATAGCTAGATGAAGTGGTAGCACTGATTGCTAGAAGAGAAAATAGAGGTAAGGGTAAATTTAAAGGAAAGTTACCTTTGAAATGTTTTTCATGTAATAAAATTGGTCATTTTGCATCTCGATGTCCTACAAGGGTTCCAAAACATAAAGCTAAGTTATAAAAATAAAAGTATTCAAAAGACACGAAATGTTATTATGCAAGTGAAGGTGTATTTGATGATGATGTAGACTATGATGAAATTGGATTTATTGCTATTGATCACTTACTGTAAAGGCTCAGAAACTAGGCATAATCCTTTAACTTAGGGATTGGACATCCAACTAATAAATTCATCCACTTTGTAAGAAACTCATTTAATATGTCAAACCCAAGGACGTGTTACTTGAAATGGGCTAGAAAAATATATGCACCAAGCACTTTTTCAACCAATCATTCTATAATTGCTATAGGAAATAAATGCTGGAAAGAAACCATTCTATGGCTCGAGGAAATAAATGCTTTCAAAGGGATACTATACTATTGCTGCATGAAATGAATACTCAAAGGAAAGCTAAACTATTGCTGTGAAATTAAATACTTGAAAGTAAATGATAGAAATAAATACTGCTAGTAGGATTGAAGAGTGCACAAAATAACTACAATACCTTAGTTACTCTGTCGCTCAGCCACAAGAAGTGGTAGTTGTCCTGTGGCTTTAGCTGCAGGAGCTATTTAGCATAGGAATTGAAATGACAAAAATGCAAGAAAGTGAGCTAAACTAAAATGAATCTAGCTATGGATTCCTCACTAAGTGGGACCCCTTGGGTGAGTACCCAGAATACTCAATTACACAAAACTAATCTCAAAACTTCATTTGCTCATTAAAATGAATAATAGAGTACAAAGATTCTCATCAACAGTAAAATAATAGAATTGAACTATATTGCAACTATCATAATACTACTGCCCTCCTTCTCATGCAGGAGCGGGGATTTATTTATAGAAAAAACATCTAACTGATAAGCTCAACACACTCTAAGAAAAGGTGGAGCTTTATTACAAACAACTAACAGAAAGGAAATTTAGAAAGCAAGAAATGGAATCGGTCCAGAAAAGAGGAAAGAACTACTTAGACAGTAGATCTAACTTCCCACTCTCTCCTAGATTTCATCAGGAAAATTATTGCATTTTACAACTCTTTGTTCAACCATATCTACCTGGATTAACCAGAAACCTTCCACCATTTCTACACTAATATTTCATCTGTGTGTGTCTGCTATAGGATCGAGTCAAGCGTCCATCACATAGACGTGCTCACCTAAAAAAGAAGATGGTTTCTACTTTGATGTGCTACATTAAAACTGTTAGGATAAAATAATTCATGGCAAATAATCATTCACAGTGTATATGCATTATCTATTGCTCAAACAGTCAATTCATTCATAAAACATGATCATAATTTCATAGCAATAAATAGAGCATATTCTTCTAGATAAAGCATATTAAGTAGCATATGTCCATGGCATAGGTCCAGTGGCTAACTACAACATATTAACAGTTTTAGAGCATAAAGTCTTGGAGTAATAAAAGAAAACATAGGAAAAGACCTAGCAAAAGTTCTTCTAAGGTATCTAAAGTATGCCATTAAAATGGCCTATCATTTTTCCCCCTATGAAGACTAGTGTCGATCCTCAGGCACTAAGATGTTCCTGATCTTGGCAAGAACCTAGAGGTCTCCTTCTTGTGTCTATCCAATCCTGGAGGTGCCCACTCACCAGTAGAATCCATTTGTTCACTCCACCTTTACTCATCTGCTTAGTTTCTGTTTCTTATCTATTTCATCATCCACACAGCTATACAGTGGCCATAAAAGTAGAGGAGGTTGGAAGGTGAGTGACAACCATCTCTCTGACCATGGTTTTCTTCCCTGGCATATATATTAGTTAAAACACTGCATTGTAACCTGCAAGTTAATCAGATTGTGTGGTTCTGCCTTCTTAAGTGTCATAGTGAGTCTCTCCCATATTTTCCTTAATCCTTCAGCTGCACTATCCCCGTCTGATAATGAAAATCTTTCAAATGCTGATAAAACTTCCTCATGGCTTTCTAGAATCCATTTCCCAGGTGCAAAATCATGAAATACATAAATAATTTGCATCCGATCATAGTAAATCCATCATGGTGACCGGCTTTCAGGACGAAGAGGCAATGAAATGGACTATTCCAGGATTCTGTACTTATGTATTTTCCTACCATAATTTATTTCATTCTAAATCTGGGAAAGGAGGGCAGACAAATGTATATCACCAATAAAAAGAAGGGGATTCCAATCAGTATTAAAAGGAACAACATAATTGTGCATGTATAACTCACATAACAAATTACAGACATAATCAGGTGATGTGTTGTATGCAGCCGTAAATTTCTGTCGGGTTTCTATGCCTGAGTTAAGATCCCAAAGGACTCTCATTAATTTAAATAGTAGAAATTTCTCCTTAAGGCATAGGGCATAAATCCATGGTGTTGGTCTACATTCTATTAAATCTAGAATTATATATGTAATTTTATTTATCTTATTCAATAGGAATTCAATTTCTTGATGTTTTCTTTCAAGCTCCCTTCTTAATTTTGTCTTTTCCAATTCCCACATTGACTTTTGATATTGCATTGCATTGAAATAGTCAAACGAGAGAGCATGAGTAGTTACCTTCTCTGGTTTACGATGTGGTACCTGGTTTACGATGTGGGACCAACCTAGCTTCTTGTGGGCATTCCTCTTTCTTTGTACAAACTAGTAAATTATCTGGAACAAGGGGCTTTTCCCCATGATTGCCTTCCTATAGAGAAGAAGATTCTCTTTCAGCTCCTTTAGGCTCTGCTACTTCTGGTATTATACACTCTTCTTTTGTAATCACTTCAATGGCTGCAAGATCCTTTTCCATCATACCCTGGCATTCTACAATTGGACTTCCTATTTGTGATTATTCTTGTAAGGGCTCCTCAGAGGAGACATAAGAAGAGTCAACCATAATAGGGGAGTCCTTTCTGTCTGATTGTGTAGTGTTCAAACGAACACTTCTATGCAATGGGGTATCAGTAGAGGTTACAGGTTTCTTCTATGGAAGTTTCCTTTTCTTGGTAGGTGTGGCTATAGGAGAAATAGTAGAAATAGGTACATCTCGACTCAAATATTCTGCCATCTTGGCCTTGCCCTTACCCTTTTTATCTTTTTGCTGAGAAATTGTCAGAACCTCAGGTTCTCTACTCCCCGAGGTAGGGTTTGGATGATCGGATGGCACATTCTCCACATTAACTCCCAAAGGAGAAGGATTCCTCAAAGGTTCATCTTGCTCAACAAATTCTTCTTCCTCATCAAGGTTATTTCCCTATTCTTCTTGAATTTCAGGTCGTGGCCCTTCTCCATGCAATTGAACATGAGATGCTATAATAAATCTATCCCAGGACATGGGAGAGACATCCCTCAGTCACATTTTTACCAATAGTTTGATTAAACCATGGTGGGTCACTGCATTCTTCCACCCCTTTCATACCTCTTCAACACTTAAATTCAAAAGGGTGTTGTGTATGAAGAAATATTCAATCTATTGGGAGCATGCTCAAACATGAGAAGTTAGTGGGTTGGCACATATAATTCATAGAATGAACAAAGAAACTAATAATACCTCATCATAACATCAGATTGAGCTAAAAACAAGTTAAATTGCACCCTATTCTACTTGTTCAATTTTCTCTTTTGATATATTGTGCATGTGCTCTCTCAAACACAAATGAGATAGATCCCCAATGCAATGCAACTATGAAATGCAATATTGGAACAATGAAGAGATTTAAGAACTAGTATGAGGAACTAGTCTCAAATTCTCCAAAAATATGATCTTAAACTATGAAATTGATATGAAACATTCAAGATAACAACTATGATTCAAATATGATTCATTTTAGCCAAAGAAAACCTAGCATGTAATATCTATGTGATTTAAACAAGAAACTAAGAGCAAAAAACTATGAAATCTAGAGCTATGTTAGCATGATAACAATGCAAATATGAGAGATGATAATGCAAGAGGAGAAGGCCTCTATTTATAGATTTTTGGGATAGAAGAGGAGGGGTTGAATTAGGTGTAATCTATGTAGCATCCACATAAGAGCCACATAAGGGACACATAGACTTGAAGGGATGGCTAATTTGAAGTCAAATATAACGTTAAATATTGAGTGGCTCAAGAATTCCAAGTGGGGGACAAAGGAGTAAAGAACCTTAAAGAGGAATGGGTGACCATTTTGGAGAGAATTATCACATGTGGGTGAGAATTCCATTAGCCTTAAGAGGGTTAGGAATCACCTCTTTAAGTATGATCAGAGGGTGATTAGGTAGTGAAGTATGCTTAGGAAATGAGGTGATGGGAGTAGTGTAGGAATAGGGTAGGTCTCTAGGTTGGATTAATAGGTTTCTAGCTAGGGTTTAGATTATAATTCAAATTAGATTTGAATAAATCATAGTTTAGAAGAATTAGGAATATGGAGGATTTTTAATAAATATGAATTTATTAAAAGGGGAATTTTGTGAGGAAAATGTATTTAAATAAAATAAATTAGAATAGTATTTGATCATTTGATAAATACCAACTATCAAACTATTTAATTGATTAAATTAAATAGTTAGATGAAAAAGGGAAATTAATAATAATAATAATATTAATATTTTTGGACGTCTAAATTTTGCCCCTCTTTGACGTGGCATCACAAGTGACATTGTGTCAAAGACAAGAAAATAAATTTCCCTAGAGGAAGAGGGTTTCCAGGAGTCATGCCAAAGAGATGACGGTATAGGGTTTTTTTTAGATTTTTGCAATTTTTGCAATTTCTTAGGATTTTTGCGATTTGTTTGATTTTACAATGGGATGAAGAAGATGCTCAAGAGACTAATGATAAGATGCACAAGGGCTTGAGATGATGGATGGGATGACGGGGATGCGCATTTTGTTGCCCCAGTCAAGCTAAAAAGCTAAGATAGATGGATGGTGGATGGAGTGTGCTTGAGGATAAATGGATGTTGTGTTGGTTGTATTCCAGGTTTTGGTTGTTTTCCCTCAGCTTTGTGGTTTTTCCTCTCCAAGTTTTCATGTTTTCAAGTCTAAACCTATGAAAATATTCAAAAGGATTGAAACCCTAGCTCTTTTTCAGTGTTCAAATTTGAAGAGAAACCCTAAGGCATTGTTTGCTTATGTTTCTTAGTTACCTTTTTGCCTCACTTAAGTCATGTGTAGTTTTCTAATTGCCTAGTCGCATAACTGAAGATGACATATTCCTTTTTATCCCCGACTTAGCGATTAGCCTTTGTTGTGTTGTCTCATGCAACATCAGAATATTCCTTTTGCTTTCCCAGACTTTGTGATTTACTTTGTGTCGCATAATCACAGAATTGTTGAACAGAACAACAATATATCAAGGGGCCCAAAGATAGGTCGGGAGGTTGCAAGAAGTTTTCAGCAGTCAAGGGTTTATTAAGAGAAATTTCAATTTCCTTCTATCGCACAATCGCTAAATAAGTCTAAGGTGAGGTATGATATAAAAGCATTTGTCGTACAGTCTCTAGAAAAGATGTCGGTTAAGTAAAAACTTCTGAGACCTTGCGACTAACCTTTTACAGTTTGGGATAAAGCACAGTCAGAATGTCACTAGATAACTTAGCTCTCAATCAAGATAAGACATGTGTCAGGAGATAAATGGACTTTAGAATGATTGTTTAAAGGTAAAATTTTATTCAGTGACTACGAGACTAACTAGGAGTTTCTGTTGGTCGCAAGGTCTCAAAATATTTTTAGGGTATAAGAAATTACTTGGCGATTAAGCGATAGCCATCAGATAAAGTCATTAAAAGATCCTATGGTAGTTGCCAAGTCTGAGAATAAAAGATCATAAGGAGAAAAGTCCTCGCGACTCAGTGGTTAAGGGTATGTCATGAGGTTGTTAGATAAATTAAAGGGTAGGATGCTTTGTCGCGATGTCTTAGGAATTTTTGGTACTTAGCATTTTCATTTAGCGATCGGGTGACAAAGGGCAGTCGCGCAGTTTGGCAAAAGAAAGATGAAATTTGGTGACTAAGAGATAACTATAGAAGTTAACACTAACAGTTTTTCACATAGTCTCATAAAAGAATGTGGGTTAGTGATAACCATTCACGACTTTGATTTCCTCATTGTCGCGTGATCACCAAATGGTGACTATGGTTAGCAAAGGTAAGGAAGTTGTGTAATCGCCATGTCTCTAGATAAATCAAGGGTTAAGGATTGGGGTTAGCGACAAAGAGAATAAGTGCAGTCACATGGTCGCTTGATGCCAAATTCTGTAAAAAGGCGACAGTATCAAATATGTCAGTATGAATCATTCATCGGCCAATCAGATTTTTAGATTTTGATTACTGCGCAGAAAAGGGTAGCTGAGATGTATGACAGTGGGCCAATCCCAGGATGACATGTTAGCTCATTTGAATTTTATAAGGTTTTACTGAGGATTCAGTTTTATAAATTTGATTTTCCTATCACACTTAGGAAACTATGGCTAGGTTTTCAATTATGTTCGCAGTATGTGGAATTAAAGACAAAATTGATGTTCTGAGAATCATGAGCTATGTACTTCGAATGGTTACTATAAGGAGTTGATGGCTTATTCATTTGTATTCACCTTGCTTTCAAAATTCCAAAACTTGAAGTGCTAAGTTGTCTGACAGAGTGAAAATTCAGATAATTGCAAGGTTTTTTGTTGTTTTAAGGCTCATTATTTCTAGAGAATTGTGCACAAGGCAGTCTGTGAATCTCAGTGTTAGATTTGTTTCAATATCAGTAAAGAAAGGGAGATTAAAGCACTATAAATATGAGCATAGTGGTCAGTGTAGCCTTGACCAGCGGTGAAAGTGAGAATGTGGAAGATGAGGCTAAGGGAAAAGTTAATTATTCAGATGAATTCCTCAAGTTGCTTCCTGGTTCGACTCGGAACAAAAGGGAAAATGCAAATGTTCTCATTGATGACTATTGAGATGTTTGAGATGTTGTTACTCTAGTAAAAATAGGTTTTTCTCTTTTTAATTATTTTTATAAGAAATCTGATAAGGCTAGCCCAGTGTCAAACCCTTGGAACTGTGGTTTAGCCAGGTTAATTGTTCCTGATGTCTTTGTAGATGTAGACTTGTTCCTAGACCTGGCCAATCATTATGATATTTTGTGAAAAATAATCAAAAGGGATGATGACACTACCTTATTAATATTGAACAAAAATTCATTCATGCAAGCCTTCGGCTTATACAGCACCATGTCCACCAGAATTGACATGACGAAGCAGCAATAGAGATATACTTTGAAGCCTGGTATTGCTAGAGGCCAGTTACTGAAACATATGCTAAAGGAAGTAAGAAAATATTTGGATCCTATGTCTGGGACCAGCCCATATTATTACAAGGATATACATTTCTATATCAAGTATGTTTCCTATGCCCTGTGTAGAGTGCTAGGGATAGATGGTGATGCAAAGAAGATTGGTGCAGGAATTTTGATGATGGTGTTGGACCTACAAGAGGTCCACTCCAATACTAGTTATGATTATATTCAGCATATCATTGATGAAATGCATGAGGGTTTCATTGCAACTCAGAAAAGGATGAAAAACCCAAAGGAGAAGGAGCCCAAGTTCTTACACTACTCCATTCTTATGCATCTCCTATTGCATTTCAATTTTGTTATCATGGATGTTAATAATTTAACCCCTTAGAGGTTCTACCAAGCAAGACCAAATCCTATGCAATTTTGGGTGAGGGTTTGGAATTACACTTCTAGGGACTATGATTATTGTGCTTTTCAGAATTGGATTGTGTATCCAATAGTGCAGAGTTTGGGGATCATTAGAACAAGAATCCCACTAAAGATTATGCAATTGCTTAGGCCATGTGACTACACAGATAGGTGGGATGGAAAGCATAATTGGGGTGATTTCTTTTTGGAAGAAAAATTTACAATCATCAGGGTATATGGGTGTATTCATCCACCTCATCTCTTACCATATTATGTACCAGCAAGAGTGGTAGTAATGGAATTTATATGGCAGCTATTGTTGACAGACAATGAGCATTTTGCGCCACATAAGAAGGGGACTTTGACCCCTAGGCAATTCAAAATTTTTAACTTCACAATTGGCAAGGGTGCTATTGATGCA
>MU225079.1:2238055-2251430 GCA_018584345.1 Thuja plicata
TTTGGAAACTTACTATTTTTAGTAAGTTGGTTGTTTGAACTCAGAATGTTCTAATTTTCCAGGTGAAGGTTCATCTTAGTCATATAAGAATGCCAGTTGAATTTTATTGCCAGATCATCTGTATTGGTGAAGTTATTAAGGATTTGCTATTGAGATTTTAGGGTGAAAAAACTTTGAGCTCAATTTTTAGGACCTTAGAGGCTCCAAATTAAGGTTGAACCCCTGGCTAACTGGCACTTCGTGAGTTAGGCACTGTAGATCGTGATCTCCCCTTTTCAGAAAGTGGTTATAATAGCCAAACGGAGCTACGGTTCAAAAGTTATGGCTTCCGGAAGTTGGGTGACCTAATCTCATGTTTTGTAAATATTTAAAGCTGACCCTTTTGTAATAAAAGTGAAAAATAATTAAATGCTAAGGGTAGTCGGCCTTAATGGCTAGATTTCTGGAACCTTCTCGGGCGGTGGAAAATTGCCTATTTAAGGAAGGCCCGTGGTGTTTTCTAGGGCAGTTCTGGGAGGTTATTTGAGGCTTTGTCCTATAGATTATTGTAAGGGATGCCCATGTGGCTTTTGATATTGTAATTTTGAAGTTTGTAATTCCACATTTGTGGAGCTAATAAGAAGCCAATTTTCTATTCTTGCAAATTTCTATTGTTTCTCTTTGTTTCTGTCGTGTACTTTTGGTATTAAGGGGAGTCCCCTTCATCACCTTCTACTACAATTGAAAGGGTCCATGGGTGATGCTACCCATATTAAGAAAATAGTTCCAACACATCCCCATTTTATAGTAGGAGAGGGTTTATATGACTCAGGTAGGTGGGCCAAGGATGTCAAAACTAGTACAAATGGTTTGAGTTTGTTTATAACTTCCTATAACCAGAGAAATGCTCCTTCCCCAAATTGTAACATATGGGATTTAGATGTGGGAAAATTGATAATACCCAGGGTATTTATGGATACAAATCTATTCACTTTGATAGCCAACACATATGATAGAGTATCTAGGGTTGTAAGGGATACAGAGGGAAACGTGATGTTGACTGTCACAGATGATGAAATCAAAAGAATTTTCAAATTAAGTGACTCATAATTCCAAATGGATGATATTAATTTCAATTACTTTAAAGAACTATACCAAACTCAGAAGGAGTATTACAGGAATGAGGCTCTGAAAGGGTACTTTAATAAAATAGGGGATTTGATTTTTGTGGGCCCAAACACCCCAGAGCCATTCAAACTAGATTACTTCAATAGTAAATCTAGGAAAAGGCATAGTGCCATGTGTCTGGTTTTAGGAGAGGATGAAGAAGCAACAATGCCTATTCATATTATGCTCATGGTTGTTTAGATTCTACATCCCCACCTATCAGTAGTTTTTTAGTATGTTTCTTATATTGTGGAACAAATGCATGAAGGTTTAATAGGTATCAAAGATAAAAACATACTCAAGCCTATGGGGTGGTATTCTCTTATGATGCACATGTTTCTGTTTAATAGTGATGATATCTTTGAGGAAGAAATGGACCTCACTAAGTTCCAGGATGATGAGGATTTGTCTATCCAATTGTGGAGTGCTAATCTATCCTAGGATAGAAAAGAATTCAGCTATGTGTATTTTGATAGAGTTTTTTCTGCTAGGATTAAGTCACTATTATGCAAACAAAATCCTAGGATCCACACATATATGATGAGATTATTAAGGCCTCTGGAGCATACCCCGGGACTGAAAATTGATCACAATTGGGGAGATATCATTTTGTACCTTGTCTCTATAGTTATTAGGGTTTAAGGATTCAGGGGAATGCCCAATGTTCTGCCCTATAGAGTACCTTTGAAAATTGGCATAGCATAAATTATGAGGGAGATGGGTGGATTGCAAGAAGAAGCCTTGATAGGAAAGATGAAGGGAAGTATCTTCCCTACCCTCATAAGAGCCCACCATTTCATTATTACAAAAGGTGGATGGACACAATTTGATAAATATTTTGAGCCCTACCATCTAGCAACATCTGTGTCCAAGTGCACAGACAATGAAGGCTTCATCATGGATATGTTCAGGATAAGATCCAAGTGCCTGACACTAGAACACCAATTCAATTTCCTAGAGGACATTATATGAAATTGTTTTGATCTAAATGATTAGGAGGTCATGAAAGAAAAATGGCTATTGTATAAGAAGTCTTTAGATTTTGTCCATAATTTTGACAGGTCATATGATCCTTTGAAGGAATTTTCACCTTGGGCCAAAAAGATTGAGTCCCTTATGAAACTGTTTGAAGTTATCATGTAGAATCTCAATGAGAAGAAGGAAAAAGTAATAGAAATTGAGCCAGAAAAAGCTAAGGCTATTATGAGCAAACTTACATAGTGAAGGGTAGTCCCACCTGGAAATTATGTAGTTTATAAAAGAAGAGGGTATAGTACAATTATGCCCAAGATTGACAAATCTTCTGATTAGAAAGGAAAGAGGCCAACAGATGTTAGTTCTCAAACAATACCCTCTCCCAAGAGATAGAAAATGGAGGGAAAAGAGAAAGTAAGTGAGTTATACTCCACTTCCCAGTCCCCTCTACAAATGGATGACCAAGCTATTGCAAATAAATTGGTCCAAATGGGAAACACATGTCAAGTTTTTGTAATAGCACAAGAGCTACAAGAAGGAGTGCCAGAGGCACCTAGGCATACAACTCTGGATCTCATAGTGGCAGATTTTGTAGGAAAGGAGCTGGACCCTGTAACCAAATAGGTTGGTGAAGAGTTTCTATTAGATGATAATTTTTTTAAGGCTAGAGCCTTTGTTCAATTCCTATGGAGAACTCATATTGATGAGTTCAAGGATGAATTCCATAGATTGGAAGAAGCTCATCCAGATCAGAGAAAGGAGAACATTGAAAAGGAATTCAAAAAGTAAATGATTACTAAGTTTGAAAAAATCACCCCTGAAGAGGGCAGGGAATTGGTAAAAAAAAAAAGGGATCCTTATCTTACCCCAATGGGATTTCACTGATGCCATTATTTTTGATGTTGTCAAAAAGGAAGCGAAGCCATTTCACACTGGTGGGACACAAATTGGTGCCCACTTTAGTGAGGATCATGCAGCAATAGCAATTTGGTCTTTGAAGAAGAAAGATAGAAAGAGAACAAAAGAAGATGATCAGACTGAGGATATAGGTAGCCTCATCATAAAAAGAGTTTCTGATACCTCAGGTGTGGAGACAACTAACCTTGCTATATAGACTGCTAATTTGAGCTTGAAGGTAGTTGAGAAGGAAGAGGATGCTTTTAAGAACTTAACCCAGAAATATGAATTTGTTCTGAAAGCATATAATGATGAAAATGTTAAATTTCTACAAAAGGATGATAGAATTACATTCCTGGAGAGAAGGAAAACAATACAATTAGTGCCTCAAAGGAGGATTACATAGGGACCTCACCAGAAATCCTCACTGAGCCCTATAATTACTTATCCTCCTTCCCCTCCACCATCTACTTCTACCACAATAGAAGAGCTTGAACAAGAAAAGGCCATGCTGAAAGCTGCAAGAGTAGAACTTGAAAGGAAAAAGAAAGAGTGGGTGTAGCAGTCTGCAGCCTTTAGAGAAGCAGAGGCATGGGTGAAGTAGAAATATGTAGATAAGATACACAGTGCTCTTATGCATTATGAACCACCTCACAATAGGTGCTTAGTAATCGTGCCCAAAACCTCTCTTAGGAATAGTTTATTCAATCTAAGGATCACTTCTCCCACCATGAGGTGCATTTAGTTTGTCAACCCAGGGATGTATACTTGAAATGGTACAACACGTTATGTGCACTAAGTTCCTTAAAGAGCCACTCTACCTATGTTGCAGGAAAGTAAAATACATGAAAGGAATCTATACTAGGGCTGCAAGAAAGGAATCTTATTTCCCTCCAAGGTCTTTTTTAAGATTTGCAAAATACTTTTATTACTGGATTCTGCTTGACCATTAGCTTGAGGGTGGTATGGGGATGAATAAGACATAAAAATTCCCATATAAGAGCAAAAGTCAGTGAATTCTTCAAATCTAAAGCACATGGCATTATCCATTATCAATTTAAGGGGGACACCAAATCTTGTAATTATATTATCCATCAAAAAATCAATAACCACAGTACTTGTTGCCTTTTTGGTTGGGATTGCTTCTACCCACTTTGTGAAATAATCAGTTGCTAGTAAAATCCAGCCATGGCCTCCACTTGATTTTTCATTAAATTATCCTATAAAGTCCATTCCCCACATATAAAAGGGAGCTTCTACTACCACTGAGTTTAATAACAATGCCCCTGAATATTTCATCTTTCTTGAAAATCTCTGACAAGGCTCACATTTCCTAAAAAAAGTGTGAGCATATTGAAAAACACAAGGCCAATAATATCCAGCCCTTAAAATTTTGTGGGTTGTTGTTCTAGCAGAATAATGCCCTCCACATATTCCAGCATGCATCTCTTTCAATACCTTTTTTGATTGACCTTTGTCAAGGCATAATAACAAGATCCCATCTCTATTTTTCCAGAACAAATCACCCTACAACAAAACATACTTTTGTGATTGTAGCTTCAAACTCCTCCTTTGGTTATCATTCAGGTGATCTGGATATTCAGCATTTTTTAGAAAATAAACAAGATTGGTATACTAGGGTTGCATCTCAATACTTGTCAAGCAGTTTTCTTCTACACCAACACTATTTACTTGGACTAAATCCAAATTTTCTTTTGTCATCAACTTAGCCAACCCTAATCCCCTCACCAACTTAGTGATATGGATTTCTATGTCAAATTCTTGGACTTTGTTTATCCATTTACATCTCTTTCCTGTCACTTCATTTTGAACAAAGATATCCTTGACAACAGCATGAGGGACATAGGATTTTACTTTTACACACACCAAATAAGGCCTAAAAGCCTTGACTACCTTCACCAGATCATAAGCTTATTTTTCCATCATTTGATAATTTAATTCAGTTGATTGCAATGACTTACTAAAAAATGCAATGGGGTGCTCAAATCCTTCATTATCCTTCTGCAATAAGACTGTTGCAATAGTATGAAATGAGGCAAAAGTAAACAAAGAAAAAGGGCTTAGTGTAATTAGGGGATACAAGGATTGGTGCTTCTTGAATAGCTTGTTTTATCCTTTCAAAGGCTAACTAAGCTTATAGGCCCCATTCAAACTTCACATTTTTCCTCAACAATTTGACAATAGGTTTAACCAGTTCTGCAAAGTTGACAATAAATCTTCTAACAAAGTCAATCTTCCCTAGAAATGATTGTATACTTTTTAAGTTC
The DNA here is from genome assembly GCA_018584345.1 of Thuja plicata. NCBI lineage: Eukaryota > Viridiplantae > Streptophyta > Pinopsida > Cupressales > Cupressaceae > Thuja > Thuja plicata. Next base: position 2,243,362 of record MU225079.1, read on the forward strand.
TTGGGAGAAAGTACCTTTTGGATGGCTTCAACCCTTTCAAGATCTATCCTCACCCCCTCCTTTGACACTATGTGTCCCAAAATTTTCCCCTCAGTAACAATAAAGTGACACTTTTTTGGGTTCAGAGACACCCCATATTCTAGTGCTTTTACCATGACCTTTTCCAAGTGATTTCAATGATCCTCTTCTCTTTTTGAGAAAGCTGTTAAATCATCTTGGTACACCACCATAAGAACATCTATGAGGTCTTTGAAGGCTACATCTATAGCTCTTTGAAAATTTGCACCAGCATTTTTTAGCCCAAATGGCATACGAGCATATACATAAGTGCCCCAAGGGGTAGTAAATGTTGTTTTGAATTGCTCATATTCTTTAACCAGCACTTGATTGTACCCTGAGAATCCATCCATCATAGATAACAAATCACATCTAGTGACTTTATGCAACATAGCCTCCATGTTAGGTAGTCCATAATTATCTTTCAATGAGGCTACATTTAAATTTCTGAAATCAACACACAACCTTATCTCCCCGTTCTTCTTTCTTATAGGGACTAAATTAGAGACCCAAGATGAATGTCTAATAGGCTTGATTATGCCTACATCCCTTAGCTTCATCAGTTTTGTCTGCATCTTGGTAGCTAGTAATGGGTTGATTGGCCTTTTCTTTTGTCTGAATGGTTTAGTGCCTTATTTTAGAGGGACATCATGTTGGAATAAATCTTCTCTGTAGGCTTTCAAATCATCATAGGACCAGGCAAAAACATGTTTGTACTTTTTCAGCAAATTTATCAAATTCTGTCTCACATTGCTATCTAATTTTTTTCCAATGTAGACTAATTGGGGAGATGTTTCAGATCCCAAATTTATTTCCTCTAAGTCTTCCACTCTGGCATTGGACTTCTGAGTCATATAATTATCATTTATCCTGAACATTCCTTCCAATTCAACCAACCCCTTGGGAATGTGATTAGTATCCAATTAGATGACTTCCTAATAAAAAATATACTCCTTATTATCCATAATTGACACTAGAGATTCACAATCAATCTTTTGACCATCATATTGATCTATGCATTGGATAAACTTGAGGATATCATCATCATCCTCAAAAACTTGCCAATTATGAATATTGTCAAGAACTGCTAGCCTACTTTTTGTCTCAACTACAGACATGCCAGTAAGAGTAACATCATTATTTTTTAGGGAAACATTTTCCAAGAAATCTGCCATTATATTATTTGATCTTTCAACCCATAATATATTGAAAGCATCAAAGAATTCCATCCTATCCCAGACATCATATTTATACAATTTTAATATGTCATCTTTAGTAGCATAATATCCCCTAATCTGAGATATAATTAACTAGGAATCTCCATGGGCTTTTAAACATTTAATACCATGCTTGATGGCAATATCCATTCCCAAGATTAAATCCTCATATTCGGCAGTATTGTTTGTGCATTGAAAAGTTAACATGAATGAATATTTTAAAGTGATACCTGATGGAGATATCAACAAGATTCCTGCCCCAGATCCTTCTTTTGAACATCCTCAATCAAAATACATTTGCCAAATCCAATTTTGTTGCAAGAGAAATTCATCCACAATTGGGTTAGTGTTTTTTAACTGTGGCTTAACTTCTTCAACCATAAAATTCTCCATATTAACATTCACACAACAATTTAATTGATCAGGTAAGACCACCTCAACCATAATAGATGATCGGGGTTCTCTGTATAATTTGACCTCATTCCCATTTATAGGGATAGTTGCATAAGATAAATCCAACTGCATCTTTCCTCCTACTGCTACTGCCCATTGCCTTGATAAAAGCTTACCATAATATGGTTTAGTATCCACTACCACTATGTCCATTCTATAAGTTGCTTCAGGGAAAGTAGAAATTTTCACTTCAATATCCTTCAATGTTCCTACCATAGGAACTTCCCTGTTATCCATGGCATAGCAGCTCCCAACGGATGTAGTAACCCGGAGGCCTAATTCTTTCATCACATGACAGGACATCACATTTGCTGTTGCTCCAGAATCAATCATGTTGTTTTTTACCAAGAAATTATTTATCATTAAGGTGACATAGAATGGATCAACAGACAATGGTTCTTAGGTTATTATATTTCCAATACAAATGTTAGAAAATTCCTTTCTCTTTCCTTTTCCTTTCACTAATGGACAATCTTCTTTAGCATTATTTAGTGTCAAAGGTATCTCCTCATGATTAAGGATAGATACATCATCTATTCCTTTTAATAATGCTAGAGCAACTTCCTTATGCTCTTTTATTTTCAACATTTCCATATGTGGGACTGAGACTTTCATTTGGGTCAAAGCAAGTTTCAAGTCAAAATGAGGCAAGTCAGGGGGCATATCATTGACTTTCTTCATTTTATTGAGTTTCTCATTTGGTACTAATTCTTCCTTTGATATCCCCTCCCCAATATGATCACGAGAAGATCCTACTTGTTTGAAACATTCATCTTTATCATCTTTCTTAGGATGAAAATCCTCATTTACTTGAGGTGAGTCTTCTCTAACATAAACAGGGGTAGACTTGCCTTGAGCTGGTTGTACTATTCTATTTCTTAATTTGTAGGCATTTCTTGCTTGATTAATTGCTGCAACAGTCAAAGACCTTTTTTCTTCATCACTAGGAGTCCTAAAATGAGATTGTGAACTATCATCACCCACTGTGTTTATAGTCACCTATGAAACATACTCATCCTGATCACTTTGATATGTTGAACTTTGTAACTGGTTTGTAAAAGAATAATTATCCTCTAAACATTAATTATGAGAGGATGAGGCAATATCAGGGAGCCATGGATATGGTTTCTTTACTGTGAACATATTGATAGCAGGGCCTTCCTACTCTCCTTCTTCTGTTTGGTCAAACAAAGCCTGAGCTACTACACATTGATAGGAAGAGTGTGGCATATTGCAAGAATCACACCAGGGAGTGTTCTCAACATAGTTGGCACTATTCCTTTTTAGGGCATCTGGGGTTTCTTTCTCTTTTGAGTTATCCTGCCCCTCAGGGATAGGTTTTCCATTATTCCAATTGGTCTTGTATGGATAATCTCTTAGGTTAGGCTGTCTATCAAATCTTTGGTTAGTATACTTATTATCTTGGTACCCTCCTCTATCATTTTTATCCATCTTGGTAACAAGGTCTTTTACTGCACTCGCCAATTTATCCACTGTATCATCTTCTTTGACACTTTTATTGGCAGATCCCTTTTCTTTCCAAAGTTTAATGTCTTCTCTCTTTCCCAATTTCCCTGATGCTCTCCTATTACTCTCAATGTCAATTTCTATCTTGTAAGCATCCCTTAAGGTAGTTGGGTTTTTATCTCTAAGTAGATAAGACATTTTTCCATCAACAACATTAATGTAAGTGGTAAGACACACTTTCTCATCTAATCTCAAAACTTAGAATAATTTGTTCATAGCCTTTTGGAATCTACTATTAAAATCAGCTATATTTTCATTTGGGAACTTCTTGATGTTATTAAATTCATTTAATATGTATCCAGAATTAACATGCTCTCTATACTGCTCCCTTAAAGACTTCACAAATTCATCCCAAGAGGCAATACTATCATTCAGAAAGTTTCTGAGCCAATCCCTAGCATCTTCAATTAAAGATTGAACAAAAATTTTCATGGTGACATCCTCATCTTCAATTGCAAAATCAGTAATTTTATCACCAAAAGCTTTTAAATTTTCTTCACAAGTAACAACATTATTTCCTGTGAATTTAGGGATCCTATCTCTTACCTCATTAGGGATCACATTAGGGTGAGCAAGAATGCCTTCAAAGAAAAGAGCTTTGTATCTGTTCATGTGGACAGGCCTCCTTTGAAAATTCCCCAACTCATTATCACCATTTGGTCCAGCAATTCCTCCTTGATGTTGAACAAGTGGAGGAACACTCTGCTTGTGCTTAGCAGTTTGAAAACTTGAGTGAGGACCCATAAGTTGAGCAGCTACATTAGGACCAGAATTTTGAACATTTGGGTTGTTTCCACACTTCTGGATCTTAGGAGCACCACCTTGATTGTTCACATTTTGATTAGCAGAAGGATTTAATTGTTGTACTCCTTGATTCACATGCATAGAACTACTTGCAGTAGTATTATTGGTAGCATGAAGTAAGGCTATCTTCATCTTGATGTCAGCTGCAGTAGCCTCCAATTCCAACTTTTCTAATTTTTTTTCCAAGTCATCTTTAGCCTTCCTAGCTTGTTGAATATCCAAGTCAATTTGAGGTATTCCTTCAAGGTTGGAAAATTTCTGCTGAGGCTCATTTATGCTGATACCAACAACCTTTTTCTTGCCTTTGTCAGGGGCATCTTTAGTATTTTCTTTGAGTTTCACATTTCATTGATTCTCATATGGGAACAACTGCCTAATGATAGGTCCTTCCTTCTCGAACTCATCCTTGTCAGGGTTTGAGATTTTATTTGGGGCTTTACTTCTCAAATAATTGAGGGTACCAAACAATTCTGGATCCAGACTTTTTACTTCTTGATTCAGGCTTTTATTCTTGAGGTCATTCCTTCTAGTCTCAGCTAGAGTTCTTCTCTTTCCAATAATAAGTCATATATCCTTTGTCCACATTTTTCCTCTGCTTCAACTATTTCCTTTTCTTGTTCTTTCTTTTTTTCTTTTCAAAGCCACAACCTTGTCTTGCAACTTATCAGAATCATATGATGTTGTTTCAGCAGTAGAAGTCTCTTCTAGTGGAGCAAGATTTTCTTCAGCAGGAAAGAACCCTATGTCAATATTTTCTCCATCCCTAAAGGGATCAAAATTGGTATTAGCTCTATAAGCATCAACTGGTCCCATAGGTTCTGCATCTTTAGATGAAAATGAATTCCTTTCTGGAATGGGAATATCCATTTTTCCGTTAGAGGCATGTTGGGAATCATGTTTAGATGCCCCTCTTTTGGACCATTGTTTCCTTTGAGTCGTATGGATCTCTTCTCCAAGATCCTTTTTAGGATTCATTTTGGAATATGATCAGGTATTTCTTTGTCGTCTCATCTCATAGAATAAACAAATACTTCACTATGCATTACTGGAATACACAGAAGTTAGAGTCGCCACCCCTTTTCAGAGGATTAATATATATAAAGATCAAACACCTTGTCCTATCTCAGATTTCTTTTAAGAAATAAGCAAATATAGAACTTTGCAGATAGATTAGGCTTGATAATTCCTCACCTGGAAAATTCAAGAAAATGATCTTTCACTGTTCATAACTACAAATATTTTTCATTCAGTGGACTTCCTCTTGACAACAGACAAGGAACCATATTAGATATTTTAGAGTTATCAACTATTCCAACTGAGACAAGATCTGTATCATTTTCAAAATTAGGACCTTCAAACAATGTGCCATGGAAAATAAGCAAAATAAACTCGCTTTAATGATTATGAGGAAAAAAAAATAATTTTCAATATTGTAAGGACAAATGTTTTCATGATCATGACTCTTAGAACATTGCAAGTCCCCAGTAAAGTCACCAATTTGTTAGTGCAACTCAGATGAGCAAACTCAACTAAAATTTGATTTAACTATTTAAAAATAACACCATGGATTCTAATTTCTTCAATAATATTTTTACATCTTAGTCCCCTATAGATTCGCCAATTTGTTAGTGCAACTCGGATGGGTAAAATCAACTGAAATTTTATTTAGCTTTTTAAAAATAACACCAAGGATTCTGATTTCTTCAATAAGATTTTTGCATCTTAGTCTCCAGTAGAGTCGCAAATTTGTTAGTGCAACTTGGATGGGCAAACTCAACTGAAATTTGATTTAGCTTTTTAAAAATAACACTAGGGATTTTGATTTCTTCAATAAGATTTTTGCATCTTAGTCCCCAGTAGAGTCACCAATTTGTTAGCACTTTTTCTTGTAGAATCAATTACAATAGCAATAAATGCCAGACTCTCCTATACCCAAGTTGGATTCTCACAGGGAAAAGGCTGATTAACAAGGATAAGAAATCCTTCTACACTTTGGGCTCCACATACCCAGGCGGGTGCACCTTTGACAGAATATTATCTTTCAGTAGTTTTTAAGCAGTGGATTAAGGATTGGTGATCCTTCTTATTTTTATGCCATTTAGGCCTAGGAAGGCTAACCTACTGATTCACTCTTTAAGGAATCACTAAGATGAATTGTACTGAATACAATTAGCTAGACATGTACTTGAAATAACAGAAATATAAAGATTGATTAAATTTGAGTCAATGATAACAACTACTTGTCAGCATTTTGACCAGCCCCTAATCATGGGTGATAAAGTCAAAATAGAGCATACATATATTAAAGATAATCAATGGAAATACTAATGAAACTCAGATAGATTGCCTTATAGACTATCCTCTCATCCTCACACCCCTGTATCAAATCCCTACACAAACTCTAACTCTCTGCAGTTATCTGCAAGATTTAAAACTTTCCTTGAAATCAACTTACAGACAAGAACATGGCTATCTTATAACTAGTATACTCAAAATGCCTTAAAAATTGAACATACAAGAATTAATAAAAAATACAAGAAGACATAATTGATATCAAAATGGAGATTCCATTGTATTTTATTGATGTAAATTCGATATCAGTACATTCAAAGACTCAAAAAACCAACATTCAGACACGATTCAGTAATCTGCCTTGTAGTTTTATTTTTACCATCCTTATCACAATACTAGAATTTGATACTTATAGATAGCCACAGTCATCTTGGAATCCTTTTGGAAAATAAGGATGCAACAAGCTATGAATGACTGGACTAAATGACAAAATATAGTTCCAAGAAGAGACAAAATTTTAGGCGGATGGGAGTAACAAATTTTGCTATCAGCCATGTAATCTTCTGTCCTGTGACCGCCTGAATGCTTGAAGTTGCTTTGAGCTGGCTCGGTCTTTATCATCTAGATTTTGTTTTCTTGCTGTTGTAGAGGCCCCAATATTTGATTTTTTCAAACTACTCAACCTCTTTGGTGTTAGTTGTCCCCTCTATGTTTATTGTCTCATGCTACCGGGGTGACTATACCATACTTGCTAACCCATGTAGTGAACACCTCATCACTCAGCCAACTGAAGCTGAGGACCTCATATTTCTAGCTGTTGAACTCTTCCCAGTCACTGTCAGCCTTCTCAACTTCTACCTCCCAGGTTTCAAATAATTCCTTAGCTTTATTCAAAATATCAATAGTCAACACAAACCAGCCAGTATTTGCCAATGTAATAATACTTTTTGTCCTACTAGTTAGTGCTTCATTCAATTGTCTCAGCCATAAGGCTTCATTCTTTATGTTCCCATCTTCTTTGAACATATTGGGATACATATCATACCTATCCCTAGAAAAATCCTCTCTCAGAATAGTGACCCTCTTTATGACCATGTTCTTCTTGATGTCCAAATTGACCATCAATTTGAGACATTTATGGGTGCTTGTGAGGATGATATAAATATTATTTTGTTCCTTTGAGAGAGAGTAAAAGGATTTGACATGGGTTGCCTTCCCTCTCTAGTTATTAATTATCAAATCCCACTACTTCTTTTCATCATCATGCTTGCTCATGATGCCTGCAATCTTCTTTCCCAGTAGATAGAGGTTAGAAAGGTTGACCTCACTGGCACACCTTTTGAGGTTGGAAAATATTTGATCAGAACATTTTTGTTTTAACAACTCCTCAGCCTCTTTATATGCAGGGGAATCTTCAAGATCCATTTTACCCTCTTCTTCTAGCCTTGATCTCTCACTGATCAATTTGTTCTTCTCAGCCTCTAACTCTTCTCTTTTGGCATCAATGGCTTTTGGGTAGTGGGACTTAAAGGTGCAGGGGATGGGGGATATGTTACAAATGGACTAGAGGAGGAGGGTTGGTGAGGGTCCTGAGAAATTACCCCTTGGGGCACAAATTGAATCTTTTGTTTACCCTCCAGCTCTGCTATTCTGTTGTCTTTCATCAAGGATTTGACCCTTTCCTCATTATAAGCCTTAAGTACAAACTCATATTTCTCA
>MU225079.1:2254916-2275589 GCA_018584345.1 Thuja plicata
TGTCCCACATATCCCTGGGTGTAGTCAGGCCATCCAGGTGGAACAACAACCCATCTAAAATGTTCATGGCAATGAGGCCCATTGCCTCATCCATCCTATTTCTGTGCATAAGTGCCTCATAAGGCCTTTGAAGAGCTGGCTGAACTACATCTATGTAGGACCATAAACCTCATGACATGAGGAGTCTGGTCATGTGTGGCTTCCATGTGTGGTAGTTGTGAGGTGTCAGTCGGGCCACAGAGGGGTCCGACATTGAAAGAAGAATAAGACGGAAGTAGAAGGGTCTTTCTGAATGAAATGACAGAAAGTAAAATGCACCCCCCCACAATGTATAATCCTATCCCTTGTGCACCACAAATAAACAACTACTGAAAGCACATAAAAAATGAGAGAGAAACCTGAACATCGGATGCAGAGAGGGAAAATGAAGCCTCAACTTCAACACTAAAAATAGGAACTCAAATGGCCGAATTAGCAAACAAGACTAGTATCATTGCGTCCATCTCGGAAACACCTTTTCGGGGATATTTTGTTTTCTAAAAAAGGACACTGTATACCCAAGATACGGTCAAAAAACCACAAGAGCCTCCAGAACCTTACTCACTGGAAAAAAACAAACATGAGCATAAATTTGAAGGCCGTTTGGCCGTCGCAGGTCATCGGGCGGCGCGGCGGTGGCTCTCCGGTGGCAACACTAGCTGAGGTGGCATGCAGGTGGGGAGGAGGTGGCGGACGGGCCGGGCGCGGGCGCGGGTGGCGGCTGAGCGGCCGGGTGGCGGCGGCGGGCCCGGGTGGCTGCGTGGTGGCCGCAGGGCGGTGCGCTGGCCAACGGCTGCGCGCGGGCTGCACAGTGGCGGCGCGGTGGCAGCCCGCCTAAACCTTTTTAAAAAATGCATTTTTTAATTTTTTTTTGAGGTTTTGCCACGATTTTCGAGCTGTACGGCCCTAGGAGGCCAAAAAAAAGTTCCCTGTGGTCACAGAGGCCAAAATAGTCAAACTTTATATGTTTTTTGACTCTCCCGGGTCTTCTGAACGTAATTGTAGAGTCCATTTTTGCTCAAATTACTCCAGAAATGGAGCCTCCTTTAAAGTGACAAAAAAAACCCCAAAAAAGTTGTGGCTGTCGTCTTCAAATTGTGGCTTCAAAGACCTTCGATCAGGCAGCGACAGGGTGGCTCTGATACCATGTAGAAGTTGATAAATCCAACTTCACAGCTTGCCAAGAACACCTGCATGCAAAATACCTGTTGTAAAGATTGAAGCCAACAACAGAAAAAGCAGAAACCCTTCTATGCTCAAAAGGTGAGAGCTCAAAATGTATTCGAAGAGTATTAAAAAAACATTACAAAGTTCAGCCTATAAAGGTGAACAAACCCTAAAACATAAATATTAGGTTGCACATTATTAATTAAGAATTAATTAATAACGCACTTAAGAGAAGCTAAAGCAACTAGAGTAATAATACTCTAACAGAACATACCCATAGTAAAATCTTCAGTGTCTGCACATCTAGACACTGAAGTGGCTAAATGATAGGGCTCAAAATACTTATGAAACTATGTCCACCCACCTTTGGTTATGATAAAGTGATGGGCTTTGGTGAGGGTAGGAAAGATATTTCCCTTCATCTTTCTGGTCAGGGCTTCTTCCTGTAGCCCACCTAATTTCCTTATAATTTTTTCTTCTCCAATCTTGAGTGGGACTCTGTAGGGTAGCACATAAGGAGTACCTCTGAAACCATAAACCCTAATTACTGTGGAAAAAGGGTACAAAATTAAATCTCCCCAATTGTGAGAAATTTTTAACTTTGGGGCATATTCCATAGGCCTTAAAAGCCTCATCATTTCATTATCAACCCTAGCATTCTAGTTACTCAGCAGTGACTTGAGTCTAGTTGCAAAGACCTTATCAAAATACACATAACTAGCATTCTTCATGTCCCATGACAAATCTGCACTCCACATTTGAATAGGCAATTCTTTACCATCTTGGAATTTATCTAGTTCCATTTCTTCCTCAAAGAAGTCTGCATTGTTGAACAAGAACATATGCATCATGTGGGAATACCAACCCATTGGTTTCTATATGTTGCCATCTTGAATTCCTGATAGACCCTCATGCATCTCCTGAGCAATATAAGATGCATAATCAAATACTACTGACAAGTGGGGATGCAGAATTTGAACAACCATCAGCATTATATGGACATGCATTTCCACCTCTAAATCTATCCCCAAAACATTGCACAAAGCACTGTACATCTTTCTGGCCTTGCCATTAAAAAGATCCAACTTGAAAGGTTCTGGGCTTCTAGGCCCTACCACAACCAAGTTCCCTATTTTGTTGACATACCCCTTCACTACTTCACCCCTGTAATAATCTCTTTGGTTCTGGTATACTTCTTTAAAGTACTCAAGATCAATATCATCCATATGTTGGGAGGTGTCAGTTAGCTTGAAAATCCTTCTAATTTCATCAGTTGATATAGTCAATAGTATATTTCCTTGGGTATCCCTAACAACCCTAGCCACCTTATCATAAGTGTTTGCAATCAAGGTGAATAGATCAGTGTCCATGAACACACTAGGTGCTATTAGTTTTCCTACATCTAATTCCCAAATATTATAGTCTGGGGTAGGGGCATTCCTCTAGCTATAGGCTATCCTGAACAGAGTGAGGCCATCAAAACTGGTATTGGCATCTTTTGCCCATCTACCAGAATCGTATAACCCTTCTCCAATTTTGAAGTGGGGATGTGGTGGAACTACCCTTTTAATTTGTGTGGCATCCCCTGAGGACAGTGGTAATTGTTGCAACAAATCTTCCCTACCATTCTATTTTTGGTAATCACTCTCTCCAGAAACTTTGACTCTAGGGGCCATTCTAAGGTTTTTCTCTTGATACTAGACTCAGATTCTGAAACAAAGCACTAAAACCTTTCTGAACTAAAAATTCCACCACAATTTGAATTCTAGTGAATCAGTAAGCTTACCCATTCTACACAGATGTCACATGAAGCCAAGTTTCTCTGCAATCCCATTTTTGCTCGAATGATTTTGATGAATCATTGTGACTGCAAGTTGACTTAATCAATTCTACGACCTCAATCAAATCAATCTTTCGAATTGAATTTGACTAGAGTTGTCACACATTTTGTAATTAATTCACAGGCTTCAATTTCACAGCTTAACGGCTCTCTACAACATATTTTACCAACTTTGAATTTGAGCCATTGATTCTAGACATCGTTCTTTGCATCTGACGGCTATCTTATTTTCCTAAAAACAACTATCCACCAAGGACACATGTCACCACCAATTAATCACTTACTCGCTAGATGTCGAGCACTTTCCCTTTAAGCAATTAAGTGAGCCATTAGATATAAAACAACTTAACTGTTGTTTAAATCTTGCCAGATTTGAATTTATGGGCCCACCAGGTGCCAGATGTCATCACCACTTAATGGCTTGCTCATTAGATGTTGAGCATCTTGGTTATAAGCCATTAAGCCGATCGTCTGATCTTTTCAAGCTTTAACACCTTTTATACTTGTCTATGACTAGACCCACATTCTTTCCTGGATAGGCGTCACCTCTGTTTAATCACTTGCCCGTTAGATACCGTGCACTTTCCTTTAAGCCATTAAGCGGGCCGTTTGATATTTTCATACTTGCCCACTGTTTAACTGAGAACCTTTATGACTTGTTCGACCCCACCAAGGACATGTGTCACCACCACTTAATCACTTGCTTGATAGATGTTGTTCATCTTTTGATTAAGCCATTAAGCCAACCGTCGAATATGAAACAACTTAACTGAAGTTTAAACTTTTGCCACCTCTAAATGTCTGGGTCCACCAATGGCCAGATGTCATCACCACTTAATCGCTTACCTGATAGATGTCGTGCATGTTCTAATTAAGCCATTAAGTGAGCCATAAAATTTAAAACAACTTGCCTACTATTTAACAGAGCACCTCTTACGAGTATTCAGCCCCACCAAGGACACGCATCACCATAGCTTAATCGCTTGCCTGTTAGATGTCATGCACTTTCTGATTAAGCCATTAAGATGACTGTTCGATCAAAGCTGACTTGCTTGACACATAAGGTGATGATGTAAAAGGGACTTTTCATGGAGAGACTTAGGAATTATTAAAGTGGTTAGGATGACATAGTTTTTTTGCAAAAAGCAACCCATTTAACATGAACACATGACTTAAGGTGACTTAAGTGACTGAAAAATTAATGTGAAAATAGAATCAGCCAAGCCAATTAGGGTTTTTAGTCATTTTCCACCATTTTCAACTAGGTTAAGGGTTTGAACAAACTTTGCAGAGGTATAAGGACAATTTTGATCTTGATTTTGAATCCTTAGACACTACTAATGACAAGGGACCCTAGGAAAATTGCAAGGCACAATCTAAACAAGAAATAGCACCAACACAGCTCTCTCCTCCCTTTTTTTTGGAATTGCATAAGTCAAGGAGTGAGAGTTCATTTTCTATGTTATGTGCATATTGGGCCACAAAATTTTTAGATAATTCAATGAAAGTAGAGACGATGCCATAGGGAATTTTGTAGAACCACTCAAGAGAGGTTCCTCCTAAGATCTTGGGAAATAGTCTCATAAGGAAATTATCACTATAGGCCACTTCTTGAGATGCCATGTAGAATTCTTTCATGTGGCTCACAGGATCTCCCTTCCCCTGATATTTATCTAATTTTGTGTTTCTCAAAGTGCTTGAGGAAGGGTATGGTAGTAATAGATCAATCAAATGGGTAAGGACACACCTCTTCAAACTTTAATGTTTTAGCCTTGGTCCCTTCTTTTAGCTCTTTAAGAGCATTCTTCATTTCCTCCCATTCATGATTGGTTTGTGGGAGAGGATTATTAACCCTAATTGAATTGGTTCCCTCAATTTGATATGGATCAAATGGTGAATATGGGGGATTCTGTGGGGGATACTATGGTGTTTGATATGACAGTTGTTGGTGAGTGTATATGGGCTATTATGGTGGGAGCTATGGCTGAGGGGAATATTGCAGTGGAAGAGGTGGCGGCACTTGATAGGTTCCTTGCAACTGTTGGAAGTATGCTTGTATTTGTTGAGGCATTGGATAAGTGGGCTGAGCCTATTTCACACCAGCATAGGGTGGAGGATAGGTGTTCTATAGTGGAATGCTCCCAATGGCTGTAGAAAGGTAATTGGTGTTACTAGGAACACTGAATTGTTGTGGTGGTGGAATGGTTTGTGACGCAGTAGAAGATGGCATAGCTAGGTAGTTGACGGAATGAGTTTGTTGTTGTTGCATGGGTTGAATGAAAGGATTAGCAAACTGTTGCAGTGATTGTTCCATGAAAGGATTCTCCCCCTGCGTTTGTAGTTGTGACTGCTGGGTAGTTTGGATGATGGGTTGTATAGCTACGAAGGGATTGATTTGTGCTTGGGATGTGAATGATTTGGTAATTTTCTACTGCGGTTGTTGTTGTTGGGATGGTTGTTGGATAGATTATTGCTACTATTGGATTAGTTTTTGTTGGATTGGTTGTTGCTGTTGGATTGGTTGTTGTTGTTGCTGGTTTGGTTGTTGCTGTCAGATAGGTTGTTGCTATTGTTGGATTGGTTTCTATTAGATTGGTTTTTGTTGTTGGATTGGTTGCTGTTGTTGCTATTGGATAGGTTATTGTTGTTGTTGGATTGGTTGTTGTTGTTGTTGGATTGGTTGTTGTTGTTGGATTGGTTGTTGTTGTTGCTGAACTATTTGTCTCTATTGGATAGGTTGTTTCTGTTGGATAGGTTGGATGGGAATTTGGGGTATGGTGAAGGGATTGGTAGATATTTGTGACATGGGAAGATTTGGGTTGAATTGCATTTGAGGCAGAACTACTAGCATACATTGTGGTTACATTTATAGTGGAGTGGGGAAGATGGACCCTTGTGGAAATAAGGGTTGGTTACAGGCGTTGGTAGGTGGCAGTCCTATGGTGAAGTGTGTTTGTTGTTTCAGGTATGTGGTGGAAGAGAAAGGTGGAAAATGCATGGAGATTTTGGTGCTTTGATGCTACAAAATAGATGTTGCACTTTGAATGGGCTGAGTAGGGATGGGTGGAAGGGTGGTTTGCTGGGTGTTGACTGGTGGTGGTGGGAATTGTGCTAAAAATGTTGGGAATGTTTGTAAAAGTGGAGTGGGTGTGAACTGAGGAGGTGCTTGCATAGAGATAGGGGGTATTGCTTGTGCTGCTGATGTTGGATCAAGAGGTGGGGATCCTGAGGTAGATGAAGGTGTCATGTGCATGATGGAGGGTGGAATGGAAGGTTGGACTACTTGTGCGATAAGGGTTCCTACCTATAGATCTTGCTGAAGTGGATCAAACACTTTGTTTCTAGTGGGATGATGATGTTCCCTTAGAAGTGCCATAGGTCATGTGACAAGTGTGGGTATAATCCAAGGCGGGAGTTGAAGTCCTTGTTGGTGAATGTCCAAGAGTACCTGACTATTGTTATGTCCACTCATGGCGTTCACCATGTGGACATGCCCTGGATGATTGATAAAATTTTCTATGGTACTCATGGTGGGATTCTCATTAGTATCTACCCAGATATGCTCAATTTGTTCTTTGGGCTGAGGCGCATAGGTAACCATAGCATTTGTATTGTCAATCGCAGGATTAGATGAACTAGCAGCAAGATTAGGGTCCATGTTCTTCCTCTTCTTAGTGGCTTGTGTAATAGGTGGCATGAAATGACTACCTTAAGGAGATATGAGATGCAAGATATAATGTAAGGATGTGCCTAGGAAGCTAAGGATGATGGTGCTAGGACTAGGATGCATTTAGGATGATGAATATGCGCCTATGGACTAAGGATGACTTGATGTATGGAAGGATTAAGGGTTTCATTCCCTAGTGTAAGATCAAATGGATGTGATTGACTACCTAAGACAGACTTGTGGTCTTTGGCAGACAGGATTCTCTGTCAATGTGAACCAAACTTTTGATCAAGGTGATGAGGTTGCAAAGGAAAAATGGATTATCCTAAAAAATGCTTAGTTTAAGGACAATCAAGGATGGGGTTTTGATTAAAATGTAGGTTCTAAGCAACTCAAAAGGGGATATAATACCAAGTGAAGGATGCAATTAAGATTGATGTGGATGATGCTAGGTTGACTAGGATTGGATTGGATTATGCTGGATTATGCTAGGATGAGTGTGTGATGTGCTTCTAAAGATGAAAACCTAAGGGAGGTCCTAGAAATGCAAGCTAAGTGAGCTTAAGAAGAGGAAGAATGTGTGTTTTTTGTGAGAGACTAGAAAGTCATATTGTTCAAATCTGACAAAAGAAACATTTAGATGATATTTGCCCATGAAGTGAGCAACCTTGTTGTTGTATATCACTTTGTTGAATTGTTCTTGTTTATGAGTTTCTTGCTTGATGAAATCAACTATGTGTTGGTACCTGGTAGCCTCTCTGGTTGTATTCTTATGTTCTCTATAAATGGGAGGCAATAGAGTTTTCACCTTCTTGTGCTTCTTGAAATCGGTCATGTCCTATAGTGAAAAGTTTTGATTTTGGATGAGCAATTGGAGTTCTTAGGACATATCTCATAAGAGGTCAAAGTTTGAAGATGTTGGAAAATTTTGAAGCTTATGATAGTTTGAAAAAGGACATTGTTTTGCTGATCTAGAAAAGGCTTGATTTCTTTTTGATTTTCAATAGGTTTGTTCCATGGCAAACCCAATTTCAACACAATCAAATCAGAAATTAACATGCATGGGTCTGAAAATAATCTGACAAGGGACAAAGCAACCTTGAAGGACACAAACAAGTGGCAAATTTTGTTCGTTGGGTATTTCGTTCATGTTTTGGATTCATCAATGTTCTTCAAACACTGCAAGCACAAGTCTACCTAAGGAGTTGGCTTCGCATGAAATATTATAGGCCTATTTCTTGCTAGTCCTTTAGCTCACACAACAGTGTCACCCCCAAAAGGATGCTTGTGTTTTTACCTTTTTCTTGGTATTTTTTCTGTGCTACGAAGATCTCTTTTGTAACACAATACCTTGGGACACATATGATGGGAATCTTGGGGGGAGATTCTCCCCTCCCCTTGCACTATAATAAATCACCATTCAGAGGTGAATTGGGTAGCTTCTATGCTTAGAGTGTCTAGTAAGGGTCTCTGGTCGATTGTATCCTCTATATTCATGTAAGAATGATTTAGGCGTATAGCCCCATAGAGCATCTTGAAAAAAGTGGTCACGTAAATGTGATTGAGACCTCGAGGCCACACTTAAGGTAGATGAGAGATGAGTATATGATCAAATTCCAATTGACTCTTAAGGATTTAACCCCAATTATTAAATTTGATTAGCATGAGTTAGAGTGGTGGGGCTTACACCTTGTTCTCATGTGGGTCATTCTCGAGAGATTTTTCCCTCAACCGGAAGGCCCATCTAAAGGATTAACTTGTTAAAGAAAATTATATTGGCGACAAAAGAGTCTGGATTTCTGATTTTTCCACTAGGGGAAAAGAGCATACACTCCTATCCAGTATCATTTCCTCCACAAACACGCAAGACAAGTTTTTTCATTCCCCAAAGATTTATTTGTTTATCACAAAGAAAATGCGTCTAGGTTTTTGATCTTCCCAAAAGGGAAGAGAGCATAATCCCCTAACACTTGCTTCAGTTTAGACAAAAATATCTTCCTAATTATTCTAGGTGCCTAAACAATATTATAGCAAACACGATCATTTGGTCAATGTTGATTTGAGGCAACCTGCAAGACAAACGTGAGTAGTTTTTGAATTGATTTCTTTGACCAGTGGTGCTGCAAAACAACTAGTTAGTAGTTTCAAAAATTTATCCTTTGACAAGCATTATCACAAAACCACTCAAAATTTGTTATCAAAATGATCCATAAACTTCTGTCAGAGTGCATACGCCAATTCAGAGTGCAGACGCTGGTTTTGTATTTTAGTTCCAAAAATGACAGAATGAAGGAAATATGCAAGAAAACACAAAAAATCAAGAAACTGTTATATAAGGTGAAGACACTGATTTGTGCAATGCAGACATTGATCAATGATTGCTCTAAATTGGCATTTGTGCAGACACAAAAATAGGACCCTACATTTGTGTAGATGCTATTGTATCTGCAAGGTCAAAAAACACAACAAAAATAGTAAACAAAGTTATTTTTCCTTCTTTCTTAGTCTTCAAATTGATCATATTTAGCCATTTTGAGATTATCCAAACCTTTAAAAACTAGTGTTCTTTAATGATTTATCAAGATCTAGTTCCCTTAATAAAATTTTAACATTATAACTGCTTGTAAGATTGATCTCTGCTAAAAAAATAGAATGCTTAAATACCAAAAAGCTGTGGGAAAGACAATAAATCTTGCAAAATGAAAAATTATGTTTGGAAAATCTTAAATAAATAGTGTCAGGCGGTGATGCAGTTGCAGGGCACAGATGTTGGTTTAGTGTAGACACCAAATGAAAATTCAGAGAGAACCAACGTTTGCATAGACACCTCTACATAAATCGTAGACGCTGATCTACGTGTTTGATGAAATGGAAAGAAGAAGACAAGAAAATTAGAAGGATTTTAGGGACGTGGGTCCCATTGAGCATGCCAAAATGGGTATGAGGAAATATTCAATCTGTTGGGAGCAAGATCAAACATGATAAGTTTGTGGGTTAGCACATATAATTCATAGAATGAACAAAGAAACCAACAAGACCTCGTCAAAACATCAGATTGAGCTAAAAACAAGTTAAATTGCACCCTATTCTACTTGTTTGATTTTCTCTTTTGATAGATTGTGCATGTGCTCTCTCAAACACAAATGAGATAGATCCCCAATGCAATGCAACTATGAAATGCAAGATAGGAACAATGAAGAGATTTAAGAACTAGTATGAGGAACTAGTCTCAAATTCTCCAAAAAGATGATCTTAAACTATGAAATTGATATGAAACATGCAAGATAACAACTATGATTCATTTTAGGCAAAGAAAACCTAGCATGTAATATCTATGTGATTTAAACAAGAAACTAAGAGCAAACAAATATGAAATCTAGAGTGTGTTTTGTAAATAAAAAGCAAGATGGAAGGAGCGGGAGCGGGAGCTGGAGAGAACGGGTGGGCAGGAGGGAATTTGAAAACTTGTGATGGCGGGAAATGCAATGTTGGAGGTATCCTGGCATCTATAGCTGTAGGAGACCAACAGACATTGAGAGGATCAACAGACATTGAGAGGATCAACAGAAGAGGGCTCCACAAAAGATTTGGATGAAGTCAAGGACCCTCCTTTCCGAGATGGTGGACCAGGAGAAACCTCATCTAAAGGATCCTTGGCCAATCAAAATGATCATGCTTCAAATAGGAATCTACTTATAAGTTAGCTGGTCATTGTTATTCAGGATTAAACCTTTAGGAAAATCTGATTTTCCTAGAATAAACAATATTTTGGATCCCTGTAAGGGTTACTTTGGCATATCCATCCCTGATCCCCTTATGGACCATACTATTTCCACAATGGCTCTTACTCTAGTTGGTAAGTTTATGGGGACAAGACCTAATATTGAACTTGTTAGAGAGTTTACTTATCATAAATGGAAACTCAAGGGACAAGTGGATATCGCACCAATGTCGAAGGGGTTTTTCTCCTTTGTCTTCTCAAATATGGAAGACCTATCAAAAGTGCTATGTGGAGGACCTTGGATGTTTGGAAAATCATCGTTGGCTCTTCAAAAATGGGTTAAAAATCTGGATCTCAATGCTAAGATGTTTGATACTGCCCTTTTTTGGGTGAGACTACCTAGCCTCCCAATGGAATACTGGCATGAGGATGTTTTTTTTGGTCTCGCGAATGTGTTTGGGGAGATGCTATTGATTGACCCGATGACAGCCGCCAGATCTAGATTGTTCTATGCTAGAATCTATGTGAACATACATCATAAAACAGAACTACCCAAGGTCATCACTATCAACTCTAAAATGGGTAAGTACATCCAAATTGTTGAATATGAATCGCTTCCTTTTACTTGTTTTTCCTATAAAAAAGTTGGTCATTGGGCTAAACAGTGCCCACTGAAAAAACCAAAATAAAAAGAAGATAATAAAAGGGAACCTAAAAAAGTATGGAAGCATAAAATCAATCCTAATGATA
Organism: Thuja plicata; assembly: GCA_018584345.1. NCBI lineage: Eukaryota > Viridiplantae > Streptophyta > Pinopsida > Cupressales > Cupressaceae > Thuja > Thuja plicata. The sequence continues at coordinate 2,266,101 of MU225079.1, forward strand.
ATTATTTAGGGAACCTTGATCTAAGTCAACAAGAGAATAAAATAGAGAGTTTAATCAGTAATGAATCAGAGGTGAATCTGCTACCTGAAAACCAAATCACTTTGGATAAATATCCTAGTATTGATCAAGAAGTCAGAGTAGAATCTAGTCAAGAGAAAGGAAAACCTAAGGTGAAGGAGCTAGAAGCTAATAATAATGCTAACAATTTGAATGGTCCAGAAGATTGATCCCCTTCTAGAGTTGTTTTTCCTATTCTTGATGAAGGAATTATCGAGGAACATGACCTTAATGGTAATTCTTTAGAAGATAGTGATGATGATTCATTATCCCCTATTGCTTCTCTGTGGAGTGAAGAAATCCTGGAGAGAAACTTGAGTCCAGAGATACACCTTGTAAACCAAGAAGCTCCTTGGTAACAGGTAAAGAAAAATAAAAGTTTCAAAAACAATCAGGCAAGAAAGGTGACCAGAACAACAATACTTCATGTGAATCTGCTAAAAACCAAGAAAATCATAGTCAAGGGGGAGTACAAAATAGAAGACAACGTAAGGTTGATTTTGGCACTCCCAAAAGTAAAAAGGGAAGGGAATCACATAAGAAAAAAAAAGAGAAGGAAGAAAAAAAGAATATAGAAGATGGAAAAAAATGCACCATCCCTAAGATATGTTCTCCAAGTCTTTAATATGAAAGTTATCTCTTGGAATATAAGAGGGCTTAATTTCCTTCATAAACAGGATGTTCTTAGGAACATGGTTAGAGATAGAAAACCAGATATTTTACTTATTCAATAAACTAAAATGACTAAAGAAAAATTGAAAAAATATGCATGTGTCTAAAGACTATAGGAGTATAGGAGGTGATTCTGAGGGTGCTTCAGGTGGCATAGGGATTTTTTGGAACAATAAAAATGTTGTGTGCAATTTAATTCTTAGTGAAAAGAACATTTTAGTGGTCAAGATTACTTTCCTCAAGGAGAAACTTAGTTGGAACCTTATCAATATATATGCCCCTAACACTAGAGGAGGTGGACATAAGTATATGCAAAGATTGAAAGAAATCCATAATCTTTATCAAGAAATTAGCTGGATGATCATGGGAGACTTCAATACTCCTCTCAAAAATGAGGAAAAAAAGGGAGGGATTACTTCCCAAATTGACAACAGATTTGATCTGATGGAATTCATCAATGGGAATCCTTATTAGATATTGACCTAGAAGGCATTGACTATACTTGGTCGAATAGATGCATAGGGAAGGAACTGATCTAGGTGAAATCGGATAGAACCCTCTTAACCCATGATTGGCTATCCAGGTAATTTCACACTCTTTCTGCTAAATTCCATATTGGATCTAACCACTATCCTATATCCCTAAATATTAATCAGATCAAGGGAAGAAAGAATATTCCATTCATATTTGAAAGAATGTGGCTAGCCCACCCCAATTTAAAAGATAAGATTGAGGAATGGTGGAACTACACTATTGAAGGGGAGCTATGTATAGAATGGCTAAGAAATTGAATACAATTAAAATTAATCTGAAAAGATGGAATAAGGAAGTGTTTGGGGATATTTCCCTTCTGAAAGGGAATTTTTAGAATGAAATTAAGGAAATTCAGAACAATATCCAGAAGGAGGGTCTTTCAGAGGAAACTAGAACCAAGGAAAACAAACTTCTAGCAGATTATCATAACATTATTACCAAGGATGAATCTTTCTAGAGACAGAGATATAGAGCTCTTTGGCTTAAGGTAGGGGATAAAAAAACAATATTTTTCCACATGACGGCTTTGAAACATAAAGCTATTAATAGGATAATGAATCTCCAATCTAAAGGTAAAACTATAAGGAAGGAGGAAGATATTAGATCAGAAATGTTAAGATACTTGTCAGAGCTGCTGGCTAAGGAAAATAATTTGAATAGATCTAATCAGGATGAAATTCTCTCTACCATCCCCAAGTTGGTTGATGATCCTTCTAAATAAATTCTCCAATCTATCCTTTTGAACAAGAAAATTAGAAATGATGTCTTCTCCTTTGAAGGAGAAAAATCTCTTGGCCCAGATGGATTCCCTATTTTGTTCTTCCAGCAATTCTGGAATATTATTGATCGAGATGTGTAGGATGCTATCAAATAATTCTTTGGCACTAGATGTCTTCTTACGGAATTAAATGCTACTTTCTTGGTTCTTATTCCTAAAAAACTAGGAGCCAATACTGTGGAAGAATTTAGAACTATCAACTTGTGCAATTCTTTATACAAGATTATTTCTAAAGTTATTACCTCCAGACTACTTTTGTTGCTTCTGAATATTATTTCCCCCAAGAAAAATGGTTTTGTTAATAGGAGACAAATCCTTGATTCCACTATCATTCCTCATGAGAATATCCACTCTCTGGAAAAGGAAAAACAAATAGGGCTTCATGATGAAACTAGACCTTTCTAAGGCTTATGATAGAGTCGATTGACAATTTCTGTATATGTTGTTGTCTTCTTTTGGTTTTAACAAGGAGGTTATCAAAATTATTATGCAACTTGTGACTACTATTTCTTCCTCTGTCATTGTTAATAGGGGATCTTCTAGTTTTTTTAAACCAACCAGAGGGCTAAGACAAGGAGATCCTATCTCTCTTATTCTCTTTTCTATACTTGTTGAGTGCCTTGGGAGGTATATCCATAAAATGGTGGAAAAAGGTGAAATAAGTGGTATACAACCCTCTTTAGCTAGACTAATCTTCTCTCATGAGAAATTTGTGGATGATACTCTTATCATGGGAGAGTTGACTATTAAAGAAGCCAAAAATTTGAAGAAAGGTCTTTCTATCTATACTGCGGAAACTGGCCAGCTAGTCAATTAGACTAAGAGTTCCATCTTCTTCATAAATAATTTGGAAGAAAGAAAAAAGAAAATGTAAACTATTCTTGGTTGTACTATTGGGAAAATCCCTTCATCTTATTTGGGCTTACCTCTTTGCTCCAATCCTCTGGAAAGTTTCTGGCATACTCTTATAGACAGATATAACAATAAATTTTCTAGTTGGATAGGGACACTCCTCAACAATGTGGGAAAGCTCCAATTACTGAAATATAATCTTCAGAATCTCCTAGTTTATGCTATAATCTTGTTTAAAATTCCCTACAAAATTTCTATTGAAATTGAGAAAATCCAGAAAACATTTCTTTGGTCAGGGGTTGAGGAAAAGAAATGACTAAGCCTTGTTTCTTGGGATAAAGTTTTTAAGCCTAAAAATATGGGAGGTCTTGGGCTATAGACCATTAAAAACATAAATAAATCCCTCATGCTGAAAAAAATGTGGAGGATTTATGGAGATAAAAAAGAATGGAACTGTATCATTAAAAGAAAATATCTTTTCCTCAATAATTCTTTGGAGGACTTTATAGGTGATGACAATAGTACTAATGGCTCCTTCATTTGGAATAGTATCAAGTCCACCAAAGATATGATTGTTAAAGGAAAAAGATGGAAGCTGCAAGATGGAAGTAGAATTGATTTTTGGAATGATGAATGGATCCATTTAGAGCCTTTGTCCAACAACCAAGACTGGAAGCAAATCATTGAGAGATACAAAGAATATATTGGCACTAAAGCTATTAATTACTGGCAGGACAACAATTGGAATAATTTGGGAGAAATTGATGTTAGATTTATTTCCCTCCAGCATGAACTATATATATGGTATATAAAAGATAACATCCAAGATTTGATTGTGTGGAATCCTACTTCTGATGGCAAGTACATTGTGGCCTCTACTGTTAAAATCCTTACTGAAAGAGAGGAAAGGCCTCCCTGCTCCTTTGTGTGGTATAAAACTCTTATACCTAAAATCACCTTTTTCTACTGGCTCTTAATTCAAAATAAACCACTGACTCTTGATAATCTCTCTAGGAGGGGTATAGATATTGTTAATAGATGTAGTCTCTATTTTGAAAATTCTTAATCTTGTGATCATATCAAGCTCCATTGCCCTTTCACTCGTAAATTTTGGGATATCATCTTTAGAAAATGGAATCTCTACTAGTGTTTTCCTTTTGTGTGGCAGGATTTTGTTGCTCAATGAAGCTAATCGCCTCAGAACTTCATAGAAAAAGAAATTTGGTTTCTCATTCCTCCTCACTTTTGTTGGAGAATATGGAAAGAATGCAACAATAGAATCTTCAGAGAAAATCAGTCTACCCATGAAGTGGTTGGAAACCAAATTTACAGGGCGCTGGAAGAAAACATCCTTTCATCTAAATCAGAGTCTAACTTTAGTAAGAAGGATAGTGACAGAAATGACAAAGATCCTAATCCTATCAATCAGAGATCCATGGCTACTTGGAATTTGCCCCCTAAATACTGGGTTAAAGCTAACTTCGATGGGGCTGCGAAGGGAAACCTAGGAACGGCTGGAGGAGGAGGCATAATAAGAGATCAAGATGGTAATTGTGTTGGTGTGATTTATTCCCCATTGGGAATCCAATCTAACCATAGGGCTGAGGCAATGGCAGCTCTCAATGTTATTTTGTTGGCAGAGGAAATGGGCTGTAAGAAAGTCTGGCTAGAGGGAGACTCTTTAAATATTATTAATAATATTTGAGGAAAAAGTAAGGCATCTTGGACAATTGATCATATTATTTCTAATATTAATTATGTGGCCTCAAAATTTACCTCCTTTTATGTCACTCATAATTATCGCGAAACTAACCAAGTGGCGGATAGTCTTGCCAATATTAGAGCTAAGAATGATGTTGCAAGTGGCATGTGAATGCTAAAATAAATGATGAGGTTGGATTATTGCTCAATTATGACTGGGTTAATCACAAGGTAGGTGAATTCATTCAAATTAATCATTCTGATTAATGCTAATCTGATCTAGGGTATGGCGATGACGTCAAGCCATGTGAAGTGTCAAACTTATGATGACTTCCTTCAGCTGCAAGCCTTCTAGGGTACCATTAATTACTCTATGTTTTTGAATATATGTATTCATTTTGAGCTGAAAATTAGTATGAAATAGAATAGTGAGAGAGTTTATATCAAGACTGAAGAGAACAAAGAAATGGGGGAGATCTGAAGAGAGAAGAACCTGCAGTGTGTAATTGTAAGAATGAAAAAGAGGTGTGGAGCAAGCTCAAGAAGGGTAAAGTTCATAGATATTTAAAGCATCTCCATGGAAACAACAAGGAAGTGAAAAAATCTTTTGTTAATGGGTGGGAGAACGTGAAAGTGAACATTCTAGAAAAATCTGTTAAGCTCACTCTAGACCACCTAGCAGAAATTATGGGTCTCCCTTTGGAGGGAATGCATTTTTCAAAAGACAAAAAAGAGGGAAACAAAGGGTATAAAAAATTCCCCAAGACTGGTGAGAAGAGGGCCATGCTCATGAAGGGTGATTTGGACTATGTCAATCTGTCAAACATTAAGTGCATATAGGCATTTGTTATCAGGGCTATCATGGAGTACTTCACCCTTGATGGTAGATATTCAAAGGTATGCAATTACCATTTTGTTTTGGTTAACCATTTCCATCATGAAATTAGGGTTTTCTTTCCCTACTATATTTTAAGCTCACTCAATCAAAGCATTATTGATCATAGAGTTAAATCTTCCCCTATTTTACATGAGGGTCTAATTCTGTTGATTACAGACTATGTTAAAAACCATATCCCTGACCCCATTCCTAAGAGTATTGATAATTTTAAGAGGAAGAGTATGTAGGTGTCAATTGGTAAGAGTTCTAGTAAGGCTAAAGCTAAGAAAATTCATAAAGGCCCTATTGCTGCTGATATCTCTTTGTCAATTTATGATGACATCAAGGGGATGAGAACTAATGATGAATAGGAAATTGAGTCTTCTAAGGATGAGGGTTTCACTGGGAAACTGAGCAATATTGAGGATCTGAAGATGAACACTATCATTACCAATGAGCCTTTAGGTGGTAAAGGTGATATTAGGGATACCTAGAAGACAGAGAACAACATCCTAGATGAAATCACTAAAGAAATTGACTATATCATTGATACCCACATGGGGGACCATACTATAAAAAATTACGACGAGGATGAGTAGAACCGAGAAATTTAGGAATCTCATAGGGAGTCAGGTTACATTGATACCCACATTGATGACCATACTGTAAATAATGATGGAGAGGAAGACTAGAATCAATAATTTTAGGATTCTTACAGGGAGATGGGGTATATGGAGGAAACTAAGACTGACAAGGGAAAAACTGAGAACAATGAGGAGAATATTGTCCCAGAAGAGGAAGTCAACAAAGGTGATAAGGATAACATAGCTAATGAGAATGAAGAGTACAACCAAGATATCCCAAAAGGAGAATTTGAAGTGAAGAATGACCAGAACATGAGGAGCCTAGATGGTGATCTTCATGAGAGAGAGGTCAATTTCAAAAGAGTGGCTACTCTTTCCTTCCTTCAAATGGCCGAAAATAAAGTGGAGAATAGCTATAATATGGATAAATGGATTTAGGACAATATTAAGAGGATTCAAGCTAATTATAAGAACCTGGAAGAAATAAAATCATTACTAGAAGAAATTGTGGACAAAATTCACAATGATGCAATCATGTACTAGTAAGGGAATGATTTGTTTGATAAGGTTAACAATATCGACACTAAGATTAGCACCATGGTTGATAACAGGCTCAAAAAAATTACTGCTATCAACAAAATGTGTATCAAAAATTCTGTGGACAATCTAAAATCTTTTTATACCCTTCTGGAAGGTAACTACAATGATAAGGCAAGGAAGGAGGATGATGGTCCTCATGAAACTCATATTTTGGGCCCAGGTACAAGGAATCACCCCAACACTACAAAGAAAGTCGATGTTTAGATCAAAGATATCACCAAGCTGTGGGACTCGATCCAGAGCATGGAACTCCAGATGGTTGAAGTTTAGATGCTGGAAGATCATATGGACATTGTTTAGCTTCTATGCTGGAATGTTTTGGTTGCTGGAAGTTTTTTGTCTCCTGTCTGCTGGAAGCTTTTAGTAGTTTGTTGTTTTGTTGTTTTGTTATGATATCTACTGTTTAATCTAGGTTTTAGCCCTCTTTTTTTTTTCTATCATGTTTGAAAGGTCGTTGCTATTTTAGTCCTTTCTTGTCTATATTTCTAGTGCTTTGTAAAGGGTTTCGAGGCCCCTTCAAAACTTGTTGTTACCTTAATCAAAAACTATGAAATCTAGAGCTATGTTAGCATGATAACAATGCAAATATGAGAGATGATAATGCAAGGGGAGAAGGCCTCTATTTAGAGATTTTTGGGATAGAAGAGGTGTAATACCCACCTCTTAGTTTGCTTTTCAATTTTGGATGCCAAACTCTTTTAGGCCTTTTCGTGTATGTATGGATTTAATCAGATGGTTTAGATGATATTTATATGTTACATTTCAGTATGTTATTAATCCATTGTTAGTGTGTTGTATCATTTGAGTATATGTGTTTTATGGTTATTTTATGATGCTTATGTATATGTTAGGATTTCATTTTGATTATGGCTTTCTGACAATACTGACCTTAGATTTATATGCACATGGATCATTGTATGTTTTGTGTTACTATTTGATGTGCTTGGTATGGTATGGGACAGAGTCGTAGTTACTTACTTTGGAAAGATCCATATGATAACCTAGCCTCAACCATTGTTTTTCATATGATATATGCATGTATGTTCATCTTTGTGATGACAGGTTTGTAGGTACTGGGCTACGTCTTCCCTGAATTGGTAGGAGTGAGTGTGCCCTATCACATTAATCTCAATAGTAAGAGAGGGGAGATAGTTTTCAGGTCCAGATCCTATCCTAAACCTAATTGTCCTAGTTAGTGGACAAGTATTTGTTATGACTACCTTATCCGGATTTGTCTAGGTTGACAGAATTCGAATACCCTCTCTCTTGTGTTTGTGTGTGTTTTGCTTGATTATGCTTTCAGGTGATTTCTAGATTATTGAGTGATTTTTCATATTCTGTGATTTAATGGACCATAGTTGAATTGATTATTTAATTATATCCTAAGTTTATTTTAAATAATTAATTAAATTGAAATATTTGAATATTTAATTGAAAACTATAGTAAATGTGCTTATATGATTAATTAAATAATTAAATATTTGGTTGCATGTATTATTGTGACATAAATATTTAATCTATTTAATTAAATATTTTATTAATTACATGTGCATAAATATGTTGAAAAAGTATTTTCAAATTCAAATATCTCAACTTGTAATTAGGAGTCAAAGTTGAGTTGTGGCAATAAAGCATATTTTATTTATTTAATTTGGATTTACTTTCAATTTTGAGTTGAGTTAATTTAGGGTTTGACTTGGGAGTTGTCATCAACCTTTGCATATTTAGGGGAATTTGAATCTCTTTAGGGAAAATGGGTCATTCATTCTCTCATAATAGGTTTTTGAGATTTGGAGAGCTCTTGGTGATTTGGGGATTTTTGAAGGATTGTGGATTGTTGTGGATCCTTGTTACTTTGAAGTTTTTAGGATTTTCTTGCTTGTGTGTGTGTGTTCGGATCTTCATAGTTGCCAGATCTGTGGTTGAATTAGGCTTGAGGGTTTTCAGATTTTCCTTTATCTTCCAAGCTACATTCTTCCATTTCTTGCATTGGAATCAAGGTAGATTTCATTTGCCATGTATGGTTTCAATTTTGTAGATCTAAGGTTTTCATTGTTAATTTGGTGCATGTTTGCTACTATGGCTTTTAAATAGCTTAATCAATTTTTATACATTTTCTGGTATTTATTAGAGCTCTAGATCTGAATTTCTTTCATTTTCTATATTCTTAGCATCGTAGGGTTATGTTGTGAAAATTTCGGGAAGAAATTCCCTCTAGATCTCTTAAAAAATGAAAAATTAATCCCTGTTATAGTTTAAACAATACAGGAAAATTAATATATGGATCATTGGTGTTTCGATGTTTTCGAGTGTTTATTAGCAGCTTGGACTTATCATTTTCATGATTATGTATTTCTTAGCATATTATAGTTATGTTGTCAAAATTTAATGAGTAGATCTCCTATAATTCTCCCAGAAATTGAAAAATCAATCCTGCCTATAGTCCTAACTAGTGGAAGAAATAAATATTTATCTTCATGTGTTTCATTGGAAAAAAATTAAATTAGTTGTAAAAATACAACTCTTTGTTTTAATACAGACTGGTGAAAATTTTTTAATAAAAAAAAAAAATTACACAGGAAAAAAATATGACCCTTACCTTTATTACTTTCTGTTTTCGGATTAAATTAAACAAAAAAAAAATAACAACAAAGAAAAAAAAGGATCTAGGACTCTAAGCGGTTACTAGGTAAACCCATTGGCAAGTTGTCATGCCCAAAAGTTGGGCAAAAACACATGAACAAAAATTTTAACAACGCAATATAAAACGGGATACGAAAACTATACAAGGGTGTCAAGTGCATGTAAAACGGTGCAAGGGTAAATGATAACCG
>MU225079.1:2293532-2317769 GCA_018584345.1 Thuja plicata
AAATATTACATTCAGAATATTTGACACATTGATGCACAGTAAGTCACACTTTAGGATGCTAGCTAAAGTTGTGAAGATGAACAAGGACAGAAAAGAAAAATCAGTCATAATCAAGATGATAGGATCAGCATGATACTGAAGATCTACATGATAATGAAATCGACGTCTTTGGCATTATTGTCAAAAGGGAGAGATTACCTATAAAGAGGAAGAGATTGCTAAGAAAGAGAGATTACAAAGAAGGAAAGATTACAAAGAGGCAGAAGTTACTATTGAAAACATTGAAGTGATTATCTACTTAGAGGGAGTCTATAGATGATTAGGCACAGATGATTACAGTGTGATAAAAGACACAGAGGGAGAAATGTTTTACAGAAAAGAATCAGAATGAAGCTAAAGACATTAATGAAGATTCATTCATATCAAGGAACACAAGTGACTTTTTGGATTGGTTGGTAACTATGCTTGTTAAATCATTGTTTTAATATTTTGTGTTGCCATCAATGCCAAAGAGGGAGTTTGTTGGAAAGTGATAATGCAAGCTATTGTTATTTTGTCATTGCTGTCAAACCTTAACTGGTGAGACTATTGTTATCTATTTGAGTAACATATCTACTGTTGATGAAGAAGACTTAACAAGAAGACCAATTGAATGGTTGAGTTAAGGCAAATAAAAGGGTACTTGTTCAGTTCGCACTCTGGCAAAGTAATTAGCTGTTTATCTTTCAAAGACAGTTTTTCTGGCTATTCTGTGCCGAGCAAGTTTGGCTTGTGCCGAGAAAAGTTGCTTGTGCTGAGAAAAGTTGCTTGTGCCGAGAAAAGTTGTTTGTGAGGAGAAAAGTTGTTCAATGCCAAGCACCAGTGAAATTGCCGAGTGGAAATAGTGATGTTGGCCGACTTACAGTAATTGGATTAATGATGAGATTTGAGATCTCGGGCCGACTTAGTTAATTTTATTGGGATATGTAATGTTAATTAAAGATTGATCCACATCATTTAATGTATGGGTAACCATAATTAATGTATGGTTTCAAGATTTAATTAGAGACTACTTTGGAGAAGTAAATGTAATGCAAAGATGGAATGATCCGTTGGCTCTGACCTAACCTAAGATCTATGATCTTGTTTAAGCGGAAAAATATTTATCTGACCTAGACAGAGAGGTATATGATAACCTCAAGGGGTTATTCATTTAGAATGCAAGAGGTATGCTACTGAATGTGAAGTGGATGTGTATGCAAAAGGTTTGCATAGTTGATTTACTGTTTGGCATGATCTAGCAGAAAAGGCTGAAGCAGAGAGTTGCATGTGTGATTGCTTGACGGATTTCCAAGTAGATCAAAAGCTTGAAATGATAATGTAGGCTATCCAGTAAGTTAACATCAGAGTTTTAATTGGATCTAAATTGTAAAGTAAGTTGTATGTATTAGATCACAACTGTTGATTACTTTCTAACAATTGTATCAGTTAAAATCCTTTAACAAGGTTGACTTAACAGTCATTTGTATAAATCCTCTAACAAGGTGACATTCAGGTGGAATTTTCTAAGTCCTCTAACAAGGCCACTCCTGATAGGGTGATTAAATCATTTAACCAGGTCACACCTAGCAGTGTGTTATTGTAACCTTTAACAGGGTTGGCCCCTCACAGGGCATCACTTCAGAAGAGTGAAAACTTGGTAGCATGTTACTAGTGGTTTTTCCCATATTGGGTTTCCACGTTAAATACTTGTGTCAACTTTTGTGAATGCTTATGTTTTGTTTTACTATTATGTTTCTACAAGATAATTTCAATTGACAGTAAACTGCATGATTAAAGTTGTTGGCTTATGCTACTGCTGCTGAGTAGATCTGAAATACAGAAAGTTTTTATTTGCTACATCTAGACCTGAGGATAACTGATTCACCCCTCCCCTCTCAGTTATTCTAAATTCATTCTAACAAATTTATTATGACTGCATGTGGAAAATTTTCAAAGAGAGGACTGGAGAAATTAACGCCAAAAATGATCGCTTGTTATAAAGGCTTAGAAACTAGGCATAATCCTTTAAGTCAGGGATTGGACATCCAACTAAGCACTTCATCCACTTTATAAGAAACTCATTTAATATGTCAAACCCAGGGACGTGTTACTTGAAATGGGCTAGAAAAATATATGCACCAAGCACTTTCTCAACCAATCATTCTATAATTGCTATAGGAAATAAATGCTGAAAAAAAACTATTCTATGGCTATAGGAAATAAATGCTTTCAAAGGGAAACTATACTATTGCTGCATGAAATGAATACTCAAAGGAAAGCTAAACTATTGCTATGAAAGTAAATAATTTAAATTAAATGATGGAAATGAAAGCTGCTAGCAAGATGGAAGAGTGCACAAAATAACTACAATGGCTTAGTTACTCTGTCGCTCGGCCGCAGGAAGTGGTAGTTGTCCTGTGGCTTTGGCTGCAGGAGCTATTTAGCATAGGAATTGAAATGAAGGAAATGCAGGAAAAAAAGATAAACTAAAATGAATCTAACTATGAATTAATTACCAAGTATGCCCCCTTGGGTGAGTACCCAGAACACTCAATTACACAGAACTAATCTCAAAACTTCATTTGCTCATTAAAATGAATAACAGAGTACATAGATTCTTATCAACAGTAAAATAACAGAATTGAACTATATGGAAACTATCATAATACTACTATCCTCCTTCTCATGTAGGAGCGGGGATTTATTTATAGGAAAAAAATCTAACTGCTAAGCTCAACACACCCTAAGAAAAGGTGGAGCTTTTATTACAAACAACTAATAGAAAGGAAAGCTAGAAAGAAGGAAATGGAATTGGTCCACAAAAGAGGAAAGAATTGCTTAGACAATAGATCTAACTTCCCACTCTCTCCTAGATTTCATTAGGGAAATTATTGCATTTTCCAAGTCTTCACTCAACCGTCTCCACCTGTATCAACCAGAAACCTTCCACCACTTCTAGGTCAATGTTTCATCCATGTGTGTCTGCTGTAGGACCGAGTCAAGCGTCTAGCACATAGACTTGCTCACCTGAACAAGATGATGGTTGCTACTTTGATGCATTGCATTAAAACTGTTAGGATAAAATCATTCATGGAAAATAATCATTCACAGTGCATATGCATTATCTATTGCTCAAACAGTCAATTCATTCATAAAATATGATCATAATTTCATAGCAATGAACAAAGCATATTCATCCAGATAAAGCATATTAAGTAGCATATGTCCATGGCATAGGTCCAGTGGTTGACTACCAGATATTAACAAGTTTAGAGCATAAAGTCTTTGAGTAATAAAATAAAACATAGGAAAAGACCTAGAATTTTTTTTCTAAGGTATCTAAAGTATGCCATAAAAATGGCCTATCAGCTATTAAGGATGATGAACCATTGCATGAAGAAAAAGCCTTAGTATCCTATGTTGAAAATAAATCTAAACAGGTTATAGATAGTGGTTGTTCACATCATATGACTGGAGATAAGAAAAAGTTTTTGAGTCTGAAAAGATATGATGGTGGTATTTTTAGATTTGGCGATAATACTCCTAAGCTTATCATTGGAGTTGGATCTATTTCTCTAGGTGGAAAGACTAATACTTATAATGTACTGCTTGTTGATGGACTTAAGCATAATCTATTGAGTGTTGGGTAGTTAGTGGACAGAGGTTATCAATTTAAATTCATTGATGGGAAATGTTATATCATAAGTAAATCAGGAGACTTAATCGCATCTAGTACTAAATATAGAGGTAATGTGTTTGAATTGAACACATCTAAAGCTTCTTCTTTTATAGTGAAGGTTGATGAAAGTTGGTTATGACACAAAATATTTTTTCATGTTAACTTTGAAAACATTGTAAAGGCAAGTATGAAAAATGTTGTAAGAGATCTACCTAATATTGTGAAACCATCTAACGCTGTGTAGAGAGTGTGTTATGGGGAAGCAAACTAGAAGCACTTTTAAAGGAAAAGCTTATTGAGAAAAAGGGAAGTTGGATCTGGTGCATACAGATTTATGTGGTCCTACAAGAACAAGATCTTACTATGGTGAAAGGTACTTTATACTGTTTGTTGATGACTTTTTTAGAATGATGTGGGTTACATATTTGAGATAAAAATCTGAAGCATTTGTCAAATTCAAGTTATTCAAAGAAAAAGTTGAGAATGAATCTGGTTTGAAAATAAAATGTTTGAGATCAGATAGAGGTGGTGATTTTACATCAAATTTATTTAATTCATAGTGTGAAGAGAATGGAATATTCAGACAGACATCTGCACCTAGGCAACAATAATAGAATGGGATAGCAGAACGAAGAAACAGAACAATATTAGATGCTGCAAGAACTAGGCTACTGGAGGGAAATGTATCACATGTTCATTGGAGAGAAGTTTCTGGTACTACTATGTACACCTTGAACATAATTTAGATCAGATAAGGTACAAGTAAAACTCCTTATGAATTATGGTTTAATCATGCACCTACTGTAAAATATTTTAGAATATTTGGTAGTAAATGTTATATCAAGAGAGATGATGGGATAGGGAAGTTTGATGCTAGAAGTGATGAAGGTATTTTCCTTGGTTACTCTACAAAGAGTAAAGAATATAAATGTTTCACTGTGAGATTAAGGAGGTTGATTGAAAGCGCTAATGTGAGGATAGATGAAAAGTTTCCAATTTGGGAAAGAATATATGAATGTGGTTAGATTTATGAGATAAAAGAGGTCACTGCTAAACCTAAAGAACCTTTGATGGTTGATAATGAGATTGAAGGTTAACTAATTGAACCTACTGAGACTCCTAAGACACCAAGGTATGCTAAGAAGAACCATCCTGAAGATCAAATAATTGGTGATGTAAGTAAAGGTATGATGACTAGATCTAAATTTAGAGATGAAATTTGTTTTATTTCTCAAGTTGAACCAAAAACTACTAATGAAGAATGTAGAGAAGAATCTTGGAGTAAAGCTATGCAAGAACTTGAATAGATAAAGAAAAACAATACTTGGGAATTGGTTCCAAGACCTAAGAACAAAAATGTGATAGGTACTAAATGGGTTTTCAGAAACAAGATGGATGAGGAAGGAAAAGTGGTAAGAAACAAGGCTAGAGTGGTTTGTAAAGGCTATTCGCAACAAGAGGACATAGATTTTGAAGAAACATTTTCTCCTATTGCTAGATTAGAAGATATGAGATTATTTCTTTCTTATGTTGCACATAAATACTTTAAAGTATAGAATATGGATGTGAAGTCAGCATTCTTGAATGGAGATTTGGATTAAGAAGTATACATAGAGAAACCTGATGGATTTCCTCTAACAGATAATGAAGCCATGTTTTGCAAGTTGAAGAAAGCATTTTATGGACTGAAACAAGCACTGAGAGAATGGTATGTAAGACTAGACAAGTACTTACTTAATCTTGGGTTCAGGAAAGGTAATGCAGACAATAATTTATACTTAAGAACTGATGAAGATGGAATCTTAATCATAGAATTTTTTGTTGGTGATATTATTTTTGGAGGCAATGATAAGATGAGTAAGAAATTATCTAAAGAAATGGAAAATGAATTTGAGATGTCAATAATTGGTGAGATGAAATTTTTTCTTGGCTTGCAAATTAATCAGAATAAGAATGGTATTTTATATCTCAAACCAAGTATCTTAAGGAAATCTTGAAATTTTTTGGAATGAAAGATTGTAAACCTGTTGGGATACCCATGGTGACTGGATATAAATTGACTACTAATGATGAGACTCAAAGTGTTTTTTAGACAAAGTACAGATCAATGATCGGTGGTTTACAGTATCTAACTCACACTAGGCTAGATATTGCCAATGCAATTGGAATTGTGGCAAGATATCAAGAAGATTCTAAAGAGACACACCTTGCTGTTGTAAAAAGAATTTTTAGATATTTGAAAGGAATAATAGAATATGGATTGTGATATGAAAATTTAGATGAATTTAATTTATAGGCTTATATTGATGTTGATTGGGCATGTAACATGGATGATAGAAAGAGTACAAGTGGTGGAGAATTTTTCCTTGGGAAAAGGTTGGTTTCTTAGTTGAACAAGAAGCCGGACTGTATTGCTCAATCTACTATTGAATCAGAGTATGTTTTTGCTGCAATAAATTATACACAAGTTGTTTGGATGAAAAAAATGCTAAAGGACATTGGAATAATTTTTAAAGAGCTAGTGGTTATCCATTGTGATAATACTAGCATAGTGAATATGTCAAAGAATCTTGTAATGCATTCAAGGACTAAGTATATTTGTATTAGGTATCATTTTTTGAGGGAAAATGTAGCAGAGAAAGAGATTATACTGGAGTATATTAACACAAAGAAATAGATAGCACATATATTTACCAAACCTTTGCCAAAAGATGCTTTTCAATACCTCAGAAGCATGCTTGGGGTGATAGCCCCTCCTTGTGGTAATTAATTGATGCAGTCATGCATCAGTCTAGTGGCTTTTAGAGCTATATCATTTTATGGACTTGATGTATGGATCTACTCCTCAGGGGGAGTGATCGCGGGAACACTATGGAGCATATCTGGGTGATCTTGCGCCTAGCTATTAGACATGAAGATTGGAAAAAGATACACCTTATAGAAGATTATAGATTATTGATATCATGCCAAAGGGGGAGATTTTTGGATGATATCAGATTTGGATACTGCTTATGCTATTGATATTCAAGTTTTTTCATTGATGTCAACCTATGTTTTTGTGGAGAGTACAGACTGGTTATTTGACTGACAAAAGTGTACGAATACTGTACGGATGTTTTAGAATGATTGAAGTTGGTGATATGAAGAAGAATGTGTGTTGACCTTAATCCTAAGGTCACTTGGCCTTATATTTCATATTGAGGATGTTACAATTATTTTAGTGAAGATTGGTTTCTGGACTGTAACTATGATGCTTGATAGAGCAGATATTTGTGTTTTGGGTATAGCTTACAAGCAAAGATATTTCAGGTGATGCAAGCTTATTGAATGACAAAGGACATATTGAGGAATGTTGGGTATTGATAGAGTTTCGTGAGAATGTCGGTGACATCAGCTATGGTGTGTATTCTGGAGGAGACCTATTTGGTGGCTGACATCAGAGATGTAGCATGTATTATGAATTATGAGCAGTGATTGCGGATCTTAGATTATAACCGATGTATTATAATTTATGTTTACTTTTTTTAAGTACCTTGTGTATCTTATCAAGGGGTTAAATAATTATTTGTATATTGGAAAGCCTTAATTGGCCGACCTAATCAATTTTTTGTATATCAGGAAATCTTAATTGGCCGACCTAATGAATTATTGTAAAAGGGTATATATGAGAGATATTTTCTTTTGGAAAGATGTGGTAGAGATTGAAAAGGTAGAGAAGTGTGGAAGCTATGAGGCTTTTTTGGCTACTGTATGTAGAGAAGAGTTTGTAATTGTTATTCTTCATTGGAACCGACCAAGCAAAGATAGTTGCTATCAAATAGTTCACTTGATTGTATATTCTCTATATACACTTGTTCAGATTGTTAATCCTTGAGGATGGATTTATCCTTCTTTGGGAAGTGTGCCTGGGAAGTGAACCCTCTATTACTTTTGAATCCTAATAGGGTATATCCTTTAATAGGGACTATGTACTGTAATGTTTTAACAAGCTCCTAACAGGGCTAAATATTTTAAACAGGATACTATACTCTTAGTACATCATTTGTGGGTGCTAATTCCCACTGGGGTTTTACCTTTAATAGGGTTTCCTTGAAAACAAGTATTGTGTTATTGTGTTGGCATTTAGTGTGTTATCATTTGAATTTTTATTTTGGTTTATAAATTTTAAATTTTAATAATATATATCACAACTGATTCACCCCCCTCTCATTTGTCTTATGGACTGTTATTTCTAACAGAGGAGTGATAAAAACTATACCAATTCTTGATCTCTTTTTTGTGTGAGAGACATTGAAGTATAATTTCCATTGTTTCTACTCCTCTATGGCAAATATTGTTTTATCTAGAAACTATATCAGCATTGGATGACTTGAAGGTAAGGGTGCATCTTCTAGTTGGTTGACAATAACTTGACCTTTTATTGCTTTCCTATCATATATCAATGTCAAAATCATTTAGAATCATGACCCATTTAGCTAGCCATCTTTTCAATGTTTCTTTTCTCAAAAAATATTTCAATGGGTCAATCTTAGAAATTAGGATCATCTTGTCTCTCAACATATAGTGTTTGAGATTTGGTGAAGTAAAAACTACAACCAAATATGCTCTTTCAATAGAAGTATAGTTAAGATCATAAGCCACAAGTGTTTGACTAATGTAGTTTATGGAAATTTATTTTCTTTTTGATTCATTTTGTTCTAATCATGCCCCCAGTGACTTCTCTATAGCCGAGATGTACAATAGTAGGTGTTGATTTGGATTGGGTGCCACTAAAACTAGTGCTGAAACAAGGTAGTCTTTCAATATTTTGAAAGAATTTTGACAATATTCAGTCCATTTGAATTTTACATGTTTTTGAAGTAATGGAATGGGTGGAACTTATCTTCTAGCTGTGAGATTAACCTTCTTAATGATTGTAATTTACCTTGTAGACTCCTTAGGGTCTTTAGAGTTGTTTGTGGAGGCATATTTATTATTGCTTGGATCTTTGCAGGGTCAATCTCTATTCCTCTATGGAAGATAATTGATCCCAACAAATTTCCTGATGTGACTTCAAAGATAAATTCATTTGGGTTTATCATGACCTTGTATTGCTAGAGTCTGTCAAAGACTAGCTCTAATACACAGGTGAAAATTCCTTTTAGTGACTTTTGCTAATATGTCATCAACATAGTCTTCCATTATGATGTACATCATATCATGAAAAATACTCTTCATTTCTCTCTAATATGTAGCACTAATATTTTTTAAACTTAAGGTCATGACACACCAACAATAGGTACCCCATGCGCATGTGAAAGTTTTTTTGTGCTGATCTTCAAGTGTAATTTTGATATGATTATATTTAGAAAAATGATCCATGAGAGATAGAATTTTATACCTAGAAGTGAGATCTACAATCATGTAAATGTTTGGAAATGGGAAATCATCCTTTGGACATGCTAAATTTAGATCCCTAAAGTCAGTGCAGATTCTTATGGATCTGCAAGATTTAGACACAAGTACTAAATGTGAGATCCAATCAACATAGTCAATAGGCCTTATAAAGCCCACATCTAGTAGTTTCTTCAATTCTTCTTTTACCAATAGTGAAATTTTTGGATGCATCTTGCGTAGCTTCTATTTGTATGTATTTCCCCCCAGCTTCAATTGAAAATGGTGGAGCACTAGTTTTGGATCTAACCCAAGCATGTTAGAGTATGACCAAGAAAATTTTAATTGCCTGTCCTTAAAGAATGAATGAGCTATTTTATTTTCTTTGGTGTTAATGACTCTTCCATGTGGATTAGTCTTTTTGTTTATGTAGTGCCAATATTGATTGTTTATTTTATCTCCATCATAAGTGGCAATTGATCCTCAGTAATGGGGAGTATATCAATCTCTCCATCCTCGGGTTCCTTAGAGAGGTTTCCACCCTTAGATAGGCCTTTTGTTTTTACTATTTTGCAGCTAGAATGTGTCTTTTGGTTTTCACGTAATAGCCTTACATTTTATTTTTCAATTTTTACAAATAGAGGTTTGATAAGACTCCCCAAAGTATGTAGTTTTTCCCTATTCGATGATGAAACTCTCCTTGTGGTCTCCCATATGTATACATTTTCTTAGTCTGAAGAATTCATAAATAGATTCACCATTCTAAAAGATGTCTAGGGTTGGTGGATTTTTTTGTTCCCAATCAATAAGGTCAGGGTAAACCAAATATATGTTAGCATTGGTTGGGAAGGAGGAAATGTGGGTTTCAGTCAAGGTATTAATATATGACTGAGACACTCATTCATAAGTTTTAGATGAGTATGAGGATGAATATTTAGATCAAATACATTGTTTTTGAATCCAATCTCGATGATCTGTGGGTATATCTATTAATGATAGTCTTTCAATGACAATGTTAAGATGTAGGGTGCAGGTGGTACATGGGGAATCCCACTCATAGTCATTCAAGTTTTTGTCTAAATGAAAATATTCAAATTTCTATACTTCATTATAAACACAAGCATTTATATTAGTATACAATGATATATTTGACATTTTTCCTTCTTTAGGTGGTCTGTAACCTAAGCTGCGATGCTTTGGGTTTTGGGTAGGTGCAATTAGCTCCACAACTCCTTGTTCATCATTTCCAAGGCTAGAGTGTCTAATATACCCTTGTTTCTATACAATGGTGTACCCCCATCCATATTTATGTACTATAATTTTTACCTTAGGGGGTTCTTCATCTATATACAACCATAAAGATAAGTTGTCCTCAATGATTTCTTCATGTATGTCACTCCATCTTACAAAAAATGTTGGTGGATAGACAAGCATCAATTGTTTCTTCCTCTAAAGAGGTTTCCTAGGTTTTCCATATAACCAGGGTGAGATTGGTAACTTTACTATATAGAAGGAGTTTTCATAGGTGTATTCTCCACATCCTTTCTCCTAAATTTTGATCTTGAGCTCCGATGTGGGTTTTGAAGTTGATTTAGACAGGTTTGCAAAAACTACATTTTGAGATGAAGTGATATTAGATGTTTCCTTCTTGCTGGCTACTTGTTTGGAAAAAAATTGGTGCAGGAGAACCCCTCTCAAGATTTAATAAAATAAGATTTGATAGGCCTTAGATTCCTTAAGGATCATTGGATCCATTGGATGTAATAAGGGACCTAATTGTAAGACCAGTTGACACAAGGTGCTCTTATAAACCTTGGGGTAAAACTTGGTCAAAGGATTCAATCATCATGATTTTTTTTTTAGTCATCTTAGGTTGTATTTAGTGGAAATAAACTCACTTAAGGTCTTAAGAGGTCCTAGATAGTAAAGGACAATAAATTCACAAAAATGTTACCAAAGTTGCAAAAGTTGCTTAGCAACTTTTGCAACTTTTAAATGCAATTTGATTGCAACCTCCCCAATGCTCAAAAAGTTTTGAAAAGTAGTTATGGATGTTATATTGGAGGCATATATGTCCATGAATGTCTAAATTTAAGTTGATGTTCATGTATGCAAAATTTGGTGGCAAATTAAAGGAATAAAATATTGTTTTCCTAGAAACTCTCTCTAATTTCCTTACTATACGATTGCACTATGATTGGAAGGTGATTTTTATTAATGGTTGGATAGTAGATTAGGAATTTCCTATAATACATTTGGTCTTACTTTTTTTGGTGGAATATAAAGGAAGATATCCGTTGTTTTGTTAGACTGGTCTAGAAACCCTTGTTTGATTAAGGTCATGCAGAGATGTGCCCCTAACTTGAAAAACCATCATGGAATTCACATGGATGAAGAAGTTATATTTTTCCATTAATATATACAAGAAAAACCATGATGAACACCATCAATTTATACTACACTGACAGACAGGGCAAAACACTACCCGGTGCCAAGGTTACCGATACTGCTAAGTACAAAGCATCCCAACGAACACTATTCAGTGTTACTCAGTGACAAAAAGGACAAAGGAACCCGACAAGTAACCAACAGTGCACCATGATGATACAGTCATGAGTAGAACCTAATAGATCAAGGGAACCTAAAAATGAGTTCAAAGAAGGAATACCAACATATTTTCAGTTCACACCGACGATCAAGAACCGACAGTCAGTTACATCCCGCAAAAAGTGGATCTGACTTTCCACATCAGATAAATCATTGAAGTTTTATATTTATCTTTTTTATTTGTTTTAAATCCATTACATAAGGGTAAAGCAATGTATTTATTATTATTTTTATTAGTATAACTGATTTAAAACATGAAAAATAAAGGATCAAGGTCAAGTTGTATACCTTGGATCTAGAGTTAACATTGTAATGCGTGATTGCAAAATAGGTCCAATACTTATATAAATAGATACTCAATCAATTGTGAAAATGTTGTTCAATGATGATTGTAGCCACTAAGAGCATCTAGGGATTAGAAAAGAGAATTCATGCAACAACATAGAGAAAGATCAAATTAGTTGTCAAGAACAGAACAAAGGCTACCTATAAGAAGGAAAAGGTATTAATCAATCACTATAGGTGATATTCACATACTGTAAGCTTTAATGGATTTGTAATCAAAAATTATAGATTGCATACAGTCAGGTCAAACATATTGTATACATTATAACAAGTGGGGTACACTTAAGAAGATCAAATCGGTTGTCAAGAACAGAACAAAGGCTACTGATAAGAAGGAAAAGGTATTAATCAATCACTATAGGTGATATTCACATACTGTAAGCTTTAATGGATTTGTAATAAAAAATTATAGATTGCATACAGTCAGGTCAAACATATTGTATACATTATAACAAGTGGGGTACACTTAAGAAATCCTTTCAAGGAAGGTGGACTTAACATTCCTATTGTAAATCTCTCAACCGAGTGCACACTATATCAGTGGTTCTAAAGCTCTTAACAGAGTAGACCCTAACATGTCTCCACATTAATACTCCTAATAGGGTAGATCATCATAACTAATCAAATTATAAGCCTTAACCAGCTCCCTTCCATTTTGCAGATAGTGAAGTTTTGTGGGTTCCATCCCCACCGCATTTTTTACTTTCTAACAGGAGTTTTCTGCGATATCTTATCTTGTGTTATGTGTCTATTAATTTCATGAATATTTCTATGAATGTTTCATACAATTAATTTTATGAATTAATACTACATGCATAAGAAAGAACATCATATATGGTTGGTAATACACTAAAGATGAAAGGTGAAAAGTGTTAAAAGTTTTAGTGGTACTGATTCACCCCTCCCCTCTTAGTACTACTTCCCATTAATCCAAACAATTGGCATCAAAGATAAGTCTATTCTTGGAAATCTTAAAGGATTAAGAGAAAAGATCCTACAATGGAGAAGTACAAACTTGATAAAAATATTGAGAATTAAAAGCTTGAAATTCAGATGTTCTATGAATGGTATAAAGAAGCTAGCATCAGTATGAGATAGCTGCTGAATGATAGAAAGACTATGGTATCTCGCTACAATGAGATAGATTATCATGAGGAAGAGATTCTAGATTTCTTTGAGTCTTCAATATCAAATACAAGAAAAGCATCAAATACATCAGAAGAAAGCATCACAAGCCTAACTAAAATCAATCTACATCTGGCTGGAAAAATCAAATCTCTGCAAATCGGTCAAGAGACACAGATGGTAAGAATGATTGATGTCATGAATAATGCAAGGAAAGGTGAACAAGAAAGAACTCTAGCTATTGATGAATGAAGAAAGATCACAGAGAAGCTACAAGAAAAGGATTCTAAGATATAAATACTTACAGAGCATCACCATGAGGTAAATAATTAGATTATTCTTATGAGTCAAGAAGCAAATAGAATAAATGTGGAACTCATTGAAAGAATACAGATTATTGGTAAACTAAGAGAGGAGAATTAAAAACTAAAGCATGAGGCTAGAATTCAACAACATAATGACATGATTAAGAGAGTTGGAGAGAGTAAAAAAAAGGATGGATGAATTATTGAATGCACAAAGAAGACCCAACACCAACACTAGACTAGGGTACACGAAGCATGGAGAGTCATCAAATGAAGCTGATCCAAAAGATGCCTACACCAATCCTAGACTAAGGAAGCTGAAACCTTAAATGTCTATAGGAGAAAAGAAAAAGGTATTCCTAAATCCATGTTTATATTCATAGGACATTGTTATAATTGTAGTAAGAATGGACATAAAGCACATGAATGTAAATCAGAGGTGAAAGAACCAAAGAAGGAAACCTATATGGACAAGTATTGTCTCACCTGCAAATGTATGGGCACACATCTCTTGAATGTAGGAAGAAGAAAATTGAATCATGGAAACCCAAAAATCAAGAAAATGCATATAAACCGAGAAGAGTCGGTAATTCATATGTTTGGGACTACAATACATGGATAAAATGCACAACATGTGGTAGATATGGTCACATTGCTGCAAAATGCATGAGAACATGGACCAAAAGGTTTAGAGGCTGGACCAACCCTAGAATGACATGTTTACATTGTCATAAGGTTGGACATCTAAAGAAGGACTGCATAGACTGAATAACAGAAACCACCACTTTTGCATATGGTAACACCATTGAAGACATCAAGAAAATGAGAAAGAAAATGTGGAGGAAAGCTTCAACTAATGAGGAAGCTGGACCAAGAAATGCAGTAGGTGACACCTCATCCCATTGATCTTGACATCACCACCCCCACCTAAAGATGAATAAGTAAGTATGGAACTGCACTACACAAGGATACAAATTGATAGATAGTCAAAATCTACATGAATAAAGATGCATAGTATGTTACTTGTTATAATTCTGAGAAATCAACACCGCTGGTAAATACATACCAAAAATCATCAGTGAACATAAAAGGATGAGCTATTTACGCTTGCTGAGAATTGTCGGTCAACACATAAAAGGGCTAAGTCACTAACGTAACCCGACACCCGTCGGTAAGGAAGCAAAGTTACAAAGTTGTCTTGACACAACACTGAGATCCATCCTTGAAAGAAACAATCTTAACAGCCATCCTGAGCATCCTTTCAACATGGAGAATGTTATTTAAGAGTCTTCCTGATGAATTCCATCTTCATGACCCGATGAGTTATTGAGCATTTATGACAAACTTAGGGCAAAAGTCTATAAATAATCAACGGAAGCACTTCATTTTGCACATGCAATTTGAGAAAACAGAGCAAAGCAAAAATGAAGAGAAAAGAGAGAAGATAGCAGAGCATCCTCAACTTGATCCAACACACTCCAAACCATTCACTCACAAGTTACATGGATCAAAGTAAGTACCAAGCGCACCAAAGAACTCTATTATTATTTTTGAAAAAGCCCTAAATTTGAAACACAAAGGCAACCACTTCAAGAATAGTAAAGTTGAAGAGTGATAAGAAGAATGTCATTAAGTTGATAAAGAACAACACTTTTGTGTTACCTAAATACAAGATATTCCCAGAGATTGCATCACAACCCAATGAATCTGGCACATTTTCAAAAATTCCACCTAGGGTTTTGCTGATAGAAGACGTAAGGTCCTACATTCACTGCAAGATCACTAAAATTGGTGATCTAGAGATAGATCAAGCTTGCAAGAAGCTATGTGATGAACAAGGGAACCTAAAGGAAGAAAAAAAATACTTATACGTAAAAGGAGTTACAAATTCCCTATATTTCCTGAGGGTTTTCAAAACTAACTGGATTAGGTTGGTACTTAGCAGAATGCATGACCAAAAGATATGGTTGGATGAACCCAAGAAGATCACAAAGGATGTGTTACATGCTATAACAAGTTACCCCATAACTGACAAACCTAAGGCACATAAGCATCCCTCTCAACTAGAATTTGAAAACTCACCAATGCTGTGTAGGATAATAGAGGACTTGAGGTGAACACCATCACCAACAAGGAACTGAGGTTTGGTGCATGTGTGATAGGATACAAAATATTTCATTCAAGTAAGATAAACAACATAGCATCAACAGCAGTAAGCACAACTTACAAGATAGTAATGAAGGGAATATAGATGGATCTATCTGAGATCCTATTGAAGCAACTTGATGATAATATGACAACAATCAGGTCTGCAAAGACAAACACATGTAAGTTTGGCTCACTTATAATGTGTATATTATTTTACTTTCAAGAACACTTTCCTTCAGTTGGCAAAGTGAAGTGGGACACTACCAAGCCAGTCACATTGTAGATTTGTGACCTTATCAAGTCACTAGGTGACAAATTTGATTCAGTGATGACTGAATACTTCCTTTACTTCAAGGAAAAGATGATGGAAAGAGTGAGGATCCCTGAACAGTTGATTGAGAAGCATAGGGATGAAATATGTTTTATGGTGGATTCAAATTTCACTCACATTAAACCAGTTATACCAAGGACATCCTGGTTAGCACCTCTTGACTATGAGATTAACATAGATTAAGCAACAAATGCAATTGATGTATTGTTGAATGAACCACTTGACAGCAAGCAACCAGGATTTGGGACATATGAAGAGGCCAAGTCCAAGATAAAAATAGGTGTAGTAATCAAGAAGACTGTCAACAAGAAAAACAAGATGGTAAAGAATCTTTAAAAGATGTTGTCGGTTAATGCGGAGGAGAAAGAACAAAAAGAGGAAACCAAGGAATAGAGTTCCATCAGTGAAGAGAAAGATGAGAAAGAATCAGATTTTGAGGCCACTGAGTCTGATGTGACTCCACCTCCTACCAAGAAACCAAGGACCATAGCGGCTTAGAGGACAAGAAGCCAAACTGTGAAAGATACTACACCTCTTAAGAAAGGTCAAGTGAGGACCTATAAGAGGAAGCAACAAATAGAGAAGCAAACACATGCCAAAAGGAGGAAAATACTAGTTAGAACCAAGGTTGACATTGAAGATTCAAAATAGGATGAGCCTTATGTCGATAAGAAAATCTCAGCCCCTAGAACAATGGATGATATTTCCGATTCAATCGCTACAACCGGTACCATGACTGAAATAAAAATTAGATAGTGGGAAAAAATGGAGCTAGAGGACCAACATAAAATACAAGATGAAATAATCAGGGCAATGGTCAAGTACACATATGTACCAGTTGATTTTGATCACAAAATACCCAAAGAACTAGGTGATAGAATTTCACAACAATGGTCTTATGCTTTGCACACAGGAAAGGAAGCAAGGGAAAGGGTACTTGTCACACTCATGCCTCCCGAATCCAAAATGGAAGAGATAAAAGAAATAATGAAAAAGCATTCTAATAAATTTGTGGCAAAGATAAAAATTTATAGAGCTAGACAACATGACAAATGCTAAATGGAGACAAATCCTAGATCTACCTTCAGAATTAACAAGTTGTGAGAATCAATTACTTCTCACCGACACACCTCATGTAGAGGAGCAAAAATATAAAGAAAGTCCTAAGAATATTTCTTTGGATAATGTGGATAATACTGAGCTTATTGACTTAGATAAATTCATGGATGATCTTGACATTCAAGACATCACTCACTATGATTCTAATAAAGATCCATAGAAAGAAGATGATGTCATTTTCATATCTCTTAAGGATCAAAACAAGAAACATGAATTGGAGACACAAGGAAATAAGGACATGAATGTTGCTGATGAGATATGGCCAGACACTTCCACTATTGACATCACAGGATTGGACCCTATAGATCAAATAAAAAAAGATGAAGATGTCACTACTCAACAAGCTCAAATCGATGAGCAGGACATAATTCTAGATACAACACAAGTGGGAACACAGAATAATATGCTAGTATTGATGAAGGCCATCAATCTGCTAGAAGGAAATGAAGAATCTAAAGTAGATACAAGCATACCCAAAGACAAGGATGATGCTAAAACAAAGGACACAACAAATGAACCCAAATATATGACTATAGATCAAGTTGCAACTGATGATTAGCAAGACAAGTCTACTTATCAAAATAATGAAGGGGAAAAACAAGTAGAGTAGGATAAGTAGAAGGAAAATAGGGAAGAAGCAAAGACAAATGAACAAAAAAATAAAACTAAACAAAAATCTCCTGAAACACCCAAGGTTGATGAGGAGACATCTTCACCTAACCGATAGATGAACCCTAAGTAGAAGGCACAAGAGGTTTCATCTTCAAAGCCTTCACCGAGTGCCTCAGAGAAAACAAATGAACTTGCAATGGTAGTTCATACATCTTACTCTACTCAAATCTCAAGGAAGAAGAAGAGCAAGAATAAGAATCCTATTACTCTAGATGAAATAATTGAGATTCCAGTATGTGACCTTAGAACATTGGATCCTACTGAGTTAACAAGGTATGCAATACCTTGTGAAAGGAAATCCATGCATGATAAATTGAGAAAAGCCACAAAGGAAGCAAAGGTACTTGAAGTTGCAAGAGGAATCCTTTAGAAAATTGTACTTGATACAAATTTTGATCAAACAACCCCCATGCTTTATCAACTAGTGGTTTTCACCGATGCCATCACATCTCAGAACATAGATGCTGAGAAGGCTATGGAATCTAGACTTGAAAATAAGTATGAATTCAAGTTAGCAGAGAAGATAAGCCAAGAAGTGGCACTACAAAAGGCGAATCTATCTGAATTGGTAAGCATAGTAGACCCCATAATTTTAGAAGCTATAGCCCTGATACAAAAATTGTGCATGTTAGATCAACTCACAAAGGAGTATACCGAAAAGATAGCATAGATTGATGCTGATCTTCAAGAAAGTGCACAAGGTCTCACAAACAATGAAGAAGCAATCAAATTGCACAATGAATAGCTCAAGTAAGCTCAGAAGATGATACAAGATGTAAAGATTAAAGAAACAAAGTTCAAAGATGAGGTGAATGAGCTTCAAGCTCAACTCTTACCTACTCTCACATTACTGCAACAGCATATGACAGAGGCAAGAACACTTATTGCCACCCCAGAAATGTCTGTCCTAGATAATATTTATGATATGCATGCCAGGATTGAGCTAGAACACATGGCATTAGAAGTCCTCAAAGAAAAATTAGAGAAAATGATCGAGGATATCAAGAACACTCACTCCCACATTCTTGACACTCTATAAGTTACACATTTTTGACAACTTATAAGTTGTACATTTTTTTCATGACTATAAAAAAAGGGAGAAATGATATGTATAGTCAATCAATAAAAGGGGGAAATGAAAGGAAGAAATAATATGTACATTCAGTCATTAGAAAGAGGAAAGAACAAAAGGGGAATGTATAGTACAAAGGCAAGTATACATGTACATATACTTATGCTATACTGATGCATAGAGTTAGGGGGAGTCATATAATGACAAGGATATATATACGGTGTACATACTAAATACTATAAGTATTGTGCACATATTAGTTTTTGATACTAATGTCAAAGGGGGAGATTGAAGAAATTATATTTTCCATTAGTATATACAAGGAAAAACATGATGAAGACCATCAGTTTATACTACACTGACAGACAGGGCACAACACTACCTGATGCCAAGGTTACCAATACTTCTAAGTATAAAGAATCATAAAAAACACTATTCAGTGTTACCCGATGACAAAAAGGACAAAGGAACACAATGAGTAACCAACAGTGCAACCCAATGATATAGTTGTGAGTGGAACCCAAAAGATGAAGGGAACCCGACGATCAGTTCAAATAAGGAACACCGACAGACTTTTAGTGATGACATGTAACTGATTAAATATTTTGATAATGTTAAGTTGAAGATAATACAATGCATTAAATTAGTTAATTGAATTTGTATTGTCATTGATGTCAACTTGATATCATCTATACGGTCATGAACATAATTCCAAATACTTCAGAGAATCAATAGAACAAAGGTTATGCTTTCAGTAATACATAAATGTCAAGTATTCACTAAGTGACAGATAACACCGATGGAGTGCACACCATCAATAAAGGCAAAGAAGAAAATTCACAGTGATACCCAATGAGCAGAAGATAGTGTTTCCCAACGAAGAAAAACTGGAGGATTCCTGACGAGTAAAAATATAATGATGCCTGACAGATGGAGATCTCAAAGCTAACTGGAGTCATATCAACGGAACTGTTAGTTGTCACCGACAACTAACTAAAGAATTGACCGACGGAACAGAGAGTTCAAAAAATGACAAAATATCTAGATGGAAAGAGCTAAAGATAGACTTAACTGGTTGTTTTCTCTATTTTATTCAACCAGAGTTAAGTAATTGATTTAAAGAAGATTTGTATAGTTGGAAAGAAGATAACTATGAGATAAATCAGGAGTTATGCTTTAAATCAAATTGGCTAGATTGTTTTTCATGCCAAGAATCAAGAATCAAGAAACAGTGAATATTATGTCTATATAAGAGACAAGCTTAATTCATTTTCCTAACATCACATTCATGGAATGGGGATTAAGGGGAGTGAATGAAAAGAGGATACTAAAGAGAAACTGATGAAGAAGAACTTCATATAGTCCTAATCAATCAAGCTGAAGGAGAGCTAAAGAATTCTGCAGACACCAATGAACAATGAAGCACAACATCACAGAGAAGAAAGTGTGGAGCACAAAGAATTGAATTGATACATTGATCAAAGAGGTAATGTACTTAAATATGTCTAAAAATTTGCAATTCAAAGTTGCATTAGAAACAGGTCATAATGTTTCAGTTTAACCATTGAAGCATCAAGTCTCTTAACAGAGCAGTAGTACTTAACAGTCTTCTATATATTGAGGTACATCCCAAGGAGTGCCAAAAAGGTTGATTCATGAAAGTAGCATTGGATTTTACCGATACCTATTGACAGTCTAAGAGGGAGGCTGATTCAAGGATGGTAGAAAAAGATGCTCGATACTAAGTGACAAACTCTATGTATAAAATCCTCTAACAAGGTCGCACTTAATAGTGTGTTTGTAACCTTTAACAAGGTTGGCTCCTAACAGGGCTCACTTAAGAAGAGTGAAAATTTGGGGTACCGGTCCCAGAGGTTTTTCCCCTAACAGGGTTTCCACGTTAAAAATTCATGTGTTATGTGTGTATGATTCATTTCTTTATTGCTTTTTATCTGACATAGTTAACACTGGGTTGATCGGTATACTCTACTTATTTACTGAGTATCGATAAATAGTTATACTACTTATTGGTAATCAAGGAAAATAAGGACAAACAAGGAAAACCAAAAGACAATTATTCATTATAAGTATTTCATGGCATGCATCTTGTAGGGACTTAATAATCTGAGGTTTGTTTGATTGGTGGTTAATGTTTGAAGGATAAAATTTTGAGGACATTGATTCATCCCCCCCCCTCTCAGTTATTACTAAAAATTGGTATCAGAGCTTATGTACTTAGAAAGGAAGGTTTCAAGACCTAAGTCAAGATAACAAGATGAACAGACGAGATGTGCCCAAGTTGAACAAAGACAACTTTGCTTCATTGCAAAGCAAGATAAGACTCCACTTATCAGGTATTGGTAACGATGTTACTCAATTCCTAGATACTGAATATGTGTTGTCTATATGAGTATTAGAAGTAGATCAATTGAGAGAGAAACATGAACACAACTGCATGGTCATAGAGCTTTCTTCCTCACTCTCTGTTGCTGAATTTGAAGATGTCAAGGATTGCAAAACTACAAAGAAGATGTGGGACAAACTGAAGCTTGTAAATGGAGGTGATACAAATGTTCTAAGAGCCAAGGCAGAAGC
This sequence comes from Thuja plicata, assembly GCA_018584345.1. Classification (NCBI taxonomy): domain Eukaryota; kingdom Viridiplantae; phylum Streptophyta; class Pinopsida; order Cupressales; family Cupressaceae; genus Thuja; species Thuja plicata. Next base: position 2,314,925 of record MU225079.1, read on the forward strand.
CTTAGAGGAAAATTTGATGATCTCAGAATGAAAGAAGGAGAAAATATCACACAGTAAAGCACAAGAATAAAAGAAGTAGTCAATGCTATACAAGGAGTTGGAGGTGTACTAGAAGAAGAGACAGTGGTAAGTAAAATATTAAGAACCTTACTACCTATATATGCTATTAAAGTTTCTTCCATTCAATAAATGAGATCAATAGAAAACAATATAGTTACTCTTGATAGTTTAATTGGTAGACTAATTTCATTTGAGATGAATAACTTTGACAATTGTGTCTTACCAAAATTAGAGTCTACAATTAAGTCTTCTATGAGAATAACAAAATCAAGTCAAAGAAACACATCTAGAAGAGACAGTGAAAGTGAAAGTGAAGAAGAAGATCTAGATGAAATAGAAGCACTTATGGCGAGAGGAATGCAAAGAGGCAAAGGTAAATACAAAGGAAAGTTACCACTTGTATGTTTTAATTGTAAAGAGATTGGACACTTTGCTGCAAGATGTCCTAACAGAAGAAAAGATGATAGAAGTAATGACAGATCTTTTGAGAAGAAATTTGACAGAGGTGATAACAAAGATTACAGAGGTTACCGACAATCAAAAAGAAGATATACCCGAGACTACAAAGACAAAGGCAAGAAGGTTGGTTATCTAGCTGCTTGCAAAGATGAAGATACTGACACCGAACCTGATGAAGACATCGAGATGGTATTTGTATCTGTGAAGGATTACTCAAATGAAGATGAAAGGTATGTAGAAATTGCACTCATATCTAAGGTTAGCAAGAATGACATATGGATTATAGATAGTGGCTGCACTCACCACATGACCGGTGACAAAGAAATTTTTAACACTTTTGAATATTATAATGGTGTATAGTAAGAATGGGTAATGACACACCTTGTCTAGTTGAAGGTAAATGAACAATAATGCTGAATAACCTGATTAAATGTGAAAATAATTATTGGGTAAAAGGATTGAATTATAATCTATTGAGTTTTTCTTAGCTGAATAATTTAGGACACGGGGTAGCATTTGAGAATAAGAAGGCAAAGATCTTCAATGAATCAGGAAAATTGATTGGTACCGGTGAATAGACTAAAGGTAACTTATTCTATTTGAATAGTACTAACACCACTTGCTTAATGACTAGAAACGAAGACATATGGTTTTGGCACAAAAGATTGTGTCATATGAATTTTGACAACATGATGAAAATAAGAAGAAGGAGAAATGTAAGAGGCTTACTGACGATGACAAAGTCAGACAACATCATGTGCAAGAATTGTCAAAAAGGTAAAATGACTAAGTCTAGTTTCAAAAGTAAAACCCATACATCTGATGACATTCTAGAATTAGTCCATACTAATATATGTGGACCAATGAGGACAAAGATTTATTATGGAGATATATATTTTATTCTCTTTGTTGATGATTACTCTAGAATGATGACGGTCAAGTTTCTTAAAGATAAATCTGAAGCATTCAAGATGTTTAAATGGTATAAGGCTATGGTAGAGAAAAAAAATGGTAAGGATCTGAAATGTTTGAGATTAGATAGAGGAGGAGAATTTATATCAGATGAATTCACTAATTTCTGTAATGAGCATGGTATAAAAAGACAGGTTTTTGCACTAAGAACACCACAGCAAAATGGGATTACTGAGAGAAGGAACAAATCAATAGTTGATTGTGCTAGAACATTGATGATAGAGAAAGGCATCACCCAAATCTTCTGGAGGGAAGCTGTCATTACTATTGTCTACACACTTAACAAAGTACAATTAAAGAAGGACACAAAGAAGACACCTTATGAGCTATGGTATGGTAAAAAACCCAATGTAAGTTACTTAAAAAATTTTGGAAGTCAATGTTATGTCTTAAAGGATGATATAAATGGAAATCTTGGCGCCAAGAGTGATGAAGGTATTTTTCTAGGGTATTCCACCAAGATTAAAGCTTATAAATGTCTCATCAAGGCTTCTAACAAAATTGTTGAAAGTGCAAATGTAAAGATAGATGAATTTGCAGAAAAGAATGAGCTGGAAAGCACAAAAGAACTAGAGGACTACAACAAGTTTGTATACTATGAAGAACTCAAAACTCTACCTGAGCAACAATGCTTAACTCCAGAACAACAAAATTTTACAATCGACGGTCAGACTGCTATCATCGACGGTCAGGATAATAATCAGAATATTGTGCAAGGTGATGAAGAACATAATGAAGATCAAAATAATGATCAAGCTAATACACAAAGAGCTATACCTATACTTTCAAGATATGTAAGAAGAAACCATCCAGAGATCTAGATCATAGGAGATAAGAAAGCTGGTACAAGAACAAGAAGTAAGTCTTTAAACTCAAATTGTTTAATTTGTGAGTTTGAGCCAAAATTTGTCAATGCTACACTAGATAATATGGAATAGATAAGTGTTATGAATGATGAGATTGAACAGATTGAGAAGAAAAAGACATGGTCACTTGTGCCAAGACCAGATGACAAGAATGTCATTGGTATAAAATAGATATTCAGGGATAAGCTGAACAAGAATGGAGAAGTCACAAGGAACAAAGCAAGACTAGTATGCAAGGGGCATGCACAAGAAGAAGGTATGTTGGAAATATTCAGGACTAACAGAGTTACTGAGAGGGGAGGGGTGAATCAGTAACTCTTAAAACTTTTATTATATTTCTGCACTTGTATCTACTTAACCATCATTCATCTGATCTACTGCAAACATGAAAATGTAATCATTCATAACACATAACACAAAGATTGGTAACCCAGAAACCTTCCAAATAGAAAGTAAAACTGGGGTGGGGATGGTACCCACAAAACTTT
>MU225079.1:2324950-2337014 GCA_018584345.1 Thuja plicata
TGTGATCTTTACTGAATGCTCGGTAACTGCTGTAGACTGAGTGATGAGCTCGGTAAGCACTTCAAAACCGAATAAGTGTTTTCACTAAGTGCATTCACTGATGCCAAATGTATCATTATTCCAACAAGGTATAGACTATGGAGAGACCTTTGCACCCATTGCTAGGCTAGAAGGAGTAAGAATATTTCTTGCTTATGCTACATTCAAAGGATTCAAAGTATATCAAATGGATGTCAAGTCAGCATTCCTAAATGGAATACTTGAAGAAGAGGTATATATTGAGAAACCAGAAGGGTTTGTCGATCTAGACAAGAGAAACATGGTATGTAGGCTTCACAAAGAATTGTATGGATTGAAACAAGCTCCTAGATCCTGGTATGAATGAATTTATTCCTATATTATAAGTATTGGATTTGTAAGGACTAGTGAAAATAGTAATCTTTATTTGAAGGAAGATACTGATGCTAATACTTTGATTGTTGAAATATTTTTTGATGACATCATATTTGGAGGCAATGATATGCTATCCAAATCATTTTCTAATGAGATGATCAAAGAGTTTGAGATGTCTATGTTTGGAGAGATCAAGTTCTTTCTTGGTCTATAGATCATTCAACAAAGTGAAGGTGTTTTCATTACACAGTCCAAATACATCAAAGAGGTCTTGAAAATATTTAAGATGGAAGATTCCAAACCAGCTGGAACACCAATGGCTACTGGATGTAAGTTAACAAAGGAGGACAAGACAATAGAGGTAAATCAAACTTTGTAATGTTGTACACACTAGACCAGATATTGCACATGTAGTAGGAATTGTTGCTAGATTTTCTGCTAACCCCAGGGAATCACATTTAACTGTTGTGAAAAGAATTCTAAGATATCTGAAGAACACTGAGGAATTTGTCTTATGGTATAGAAGAGAAGGAAAACTTGGACTTAAGGTGTTTATCGACACTGATTAGGCTGGAAATCTTGATGATCGAAAGAGAACAACTGGAGGAGCATTCTTTATGGGTGATAGACTTGTCACATGGATTAGCAAGAAACAAGGATGCATCTCTCAATCTACTACAGAAGCGGAATATGTTGCTACTGCTATAAATTTCTCAAATATTGCATGGATCAAATAGTTACTAGAAGGTATGAATACGAAGATCTTAGAACTAGTAATTATTTATTGTGATAACACCAGTGAAATAAACATTTCCAAGAATCTAGTCATGCATGCCAAGACTAAACACATTGCCATCAAGTATCATTATTTGAGAGAAAAAATTCAAGAAAAGGAGGTGATACTTGAGTATGTGCAATCAAAAGAACAATTGGCTGATATCTTCACCAAGCCACTGCCCAAGGATACATTTGAGTACTTGAGAAAGAGACTAGGGGTCAAACCCTTGTCTACCAGTCAGTAATATGAATGAAGGCTCCATCAGCCTACATATTATCATAATATCATTCATGTTGATGCAAGCAAAAAAAAAGATGAACTTCAAAAGATAAATCTATATACAGATAGGTATTTATCAGAACCGAGCACCAGAGCATATTGTTGTATTACTGATGGATAAGGGAAATTCAAGGAATATATTATGGATAGGAGAAAAAAATGATTGTTTGACATGAATGTCATATATTTTTAAAATATTTGTTTGGCATTGTTGTCAAAGGGAGAGAGATTATCCATATTATCACATTCTTCTAAAAAAGGGATAAAAGATTATCCATTATCAGATTACTCCAACAGGGAGAGATTATATCCAAAGAGAGAGAAAGTTGTATAAAAGATTACACAAAGGGAGAGTTGCTAAAAAGAGAAAAAGACATCACAAAAGAGAGAATAGTCACAGGAGAAAAATTGACACAAGAAGAAAAATCAACACATCAAAAGGCAAAGGCTACAAGACTAAAATAGAGCTTACCGGAGTTCAGACATTTATCAGTTATCAAACAAAAGATTGGTAGTTTGATGAATCTCAACTGTTGTATTTCATATTGTATTAGAAATACTATAGTGTGGTAATATATTATGTTGCCATCAATGCCAAAGGGAGAGATTGATGACATGTAACTGATTGAATGTTTTGATAATGTTAAGTTGAAGATAACACAAAACATTAAATCAGTTAATGGTTTGTATTGTCATTGATGTCAAATTGATATCATCTATACGGTCATGTACATAATGCCAAAGACTTTAGAGAATCAATAGAACAAAGGTTATCTTTTAGCAATACATAAATGTCAAGTATTCACTAAGTGACAGATAACACTGACGGAGTGCACACCATCGGTAAAGGCAAAGAAGAAAAGTCACAATGATACCCGACGAGCAGAAGATAGTGTTTCCTGACAAATAAAAACCACATGATGCTTGATGAGCTGAAAATAGAGTTGCCCGATGAGTAAAAATCTAATGATGCCCGACGGACAGAGATCCTAAAGCTAACTAGAGTCATGCCAATGGAACTGTCAATTATCATCAAAAACTAAATGAATAATTGACCGATAGAACAAAGAGTTCAGAAAATGACAAAATATCTAGCTGGCAAGAGCTAAAGATAGACTTAACTGGTTGTTTTCTTTATTTTATTCGACCATAGTTAAGTAATTGATTTAAAGAAGATTTGTATAGTTGACAAGAAGATAACTATGAGATAAATCAGGAGTTATGCTTTAAATCAAATTGGCTGGATTGTTTTTCACGCCAAGAATCAAGAATCAAGAAACAATGAATATCATGTCTATATAAGAGATAAGCTTAATTCATTTTCATAACATTACATTCATAGAAAGGGGATTAAGGGGAGTGAATGAAAAGAGGATGCTAAAGAGAAATTGATGAAGAAGAACTTCATACAGTCCTGATCAATCAAGTTGAAGGAGAGCTAAAGAATTCTATAGACACTAAAAAATAGTGAAGCACAGCATCATAGAGTAGAAAGTGTGGAGCACAAAGAATTGAATTAATACATTGATCAGAGAGGTAATGTACTTAAATAGATTTGAAAATCTGCAATTCAAAGTTGCATTAGAAACAGGTCATAGTGTTTTAGTTTAACCATTGAAGCATCAAGTCTCTTTATAGAGTAGGACTTAAGAGTCTTCTATATATTGAGGTACATCCGAAGGAGTGGAAAAAAGTTTGATTCATGAAAGTAGCATTGGATTTTCCTGATACCTATTGACAGTCTAAGAAGGAGGTTGATTTAAGGATGGTAGCAATAGATGCGTGATACTAAGTGACAACCTCTATGTATAAAATCCTCTAACAAAGTCGCACTTAACAGTGTGTTTGTAACCTTTAACAGGGTTGGCTCCTAACAGGGCTCACTTAAGAAGAGTGAAAATTTGGGGTACCGGTCCCAGTGGTTTTTCCCTTAACATGGTTTCCACGTTAAAAATTCATGTGTTATGTGTGTATGATTCATTTCTTTATTGTTTTTTATCTGACATAGTTAACACTAGGTTGATCGGTATACTTTGCTTATTTACTGAGTTTCGGTAAATAGTTATACTGCTTATCGGTAATTAACGAGAATAAGGATAGACAAGGAAAATCGACAGACAGTTATTCATTATAATTATTTCATGGCATGCATCTTGTAGGGACTTAATAATCTGAGGTTTATTTTATTGGTGGTTAATGTTTGAAGGATAAAATTTTGAGGCCACTAATTCACTCCCCCCTCTCAGTTATTACTAACATTCAGTTCACACCGACGATCAAGAACTGATAGTCAGTCACATCCTGCAAAAAGTGGATCCGACTTTCCATGTCAGATAAATCACTGAGGTTTTATATTTAGCTTCTTGATTTTTTTAAAATCCATTACGTAAGGGAAAAAAATGTATTTATTAATGTTTTTATCAGTATAACTGATTTAAAACATGCAAACTAAAGGATCAAGGTCAAGTTGTATACCTTGGATCTAGAGTTAACATTGTAATGCGTAATTCTAAAATAGGTCAAATAGTTGTATAAATAGATGCTCAATCAATTGTGAACATGTTGTTTGATGATGATTGTAGCCACTGAGAGCATCTAAGGATCAAACAAGAGAATTCATACAACAACATAGACAAAGATCAAATCAATTGTCAAGAACAAAACAAAGGCTACCGACGAGCAGGAAAAGGTATTAATCAATCACTATAGGTGATATTGATATACTGTTAGATTTGGTGGATCTGTAATTAGAAATTATAGATTGTATACAGTCAGGTCAAACATATTATACACATTATAACAAGTGGGGTACATTTAATAAATCCTTTCAAGGAAGGTGGACTTAACAGTCCTATTGTAAATCTCTTAACCAAGTGTGCACTACATCAGTGTTGCTAAAGCTCTTAATAGAGTAGATCCTAATAGGTCTCCACATTAATACTCCTAATAGGGTAGATCATCAGAAGTGATCAAATTGTAAGCCTTAACTGGCTCCATTCTGTTTTACCGATAGTGAAGTTTTGTTGGTGCCATCCCCACCACGGCTTTTACTTCCTAATAGGAGTTTTCTGCGATATCATATCTTGTGTTATGTGTCTATTAATTTCATGAGTGTTTCTATGAATGTTCATACAATTAATTTTATGAATTAATACTACCTGCATAATAAATAACATCAGATATGGTCGGTAATACAGTACATATTGATTACTAAAGATGAAAGGTGAAAAGTGTTAAAAGTATTAGTGGTATTGATTCACCCCTCCCCTCTTAGTACTACTTCCCATTAATCCCAACAATGGACCTTGGTGAAATTAAATTAGGGGAAGGGTGCTTTAATATTCCATGAGCATAGGGCAGGAGGATTTTGATGGATAATATTACCACCAAGCCCTAGCCCAACATCCCTTATGTGCTTGGTTACAATTCACTACAACTCAGTAGGGAGTGGTTAGGATAAATTTGATGGTGGGTTGGGTGTTCTTGGGTGTAGAAATACCTTCCCCTGGTTTTGTATTTCTTTATTCAATCCATTCTTGAGTACTTTCTTCATAAATCAAACCTAATTAGGCCTATTAGGTCTCTAAACTTTGTATGTGTTTGGGGTTACAAAATCAGATTTGTGATCTAAGTATTTTGAGTTCAATACACCTCCCAAAAGGGTATTTGAAAGTGTGTTTTTTTTACTGATCCTTTGGAATCTATAAAAGTAATTCTTTAAAAACCCCATTCCTAGGGCTACTAGATAAGCCTTTCTCACTAGGCCTAAAATGACAGTTTGGCTTTTGAGACTAGTAGGACTTTGTAGAAGTCTTCAAAGGGTCCTAACTTGAATTCTTGGGTTTAGTATAACCCTAATACACTCCATATGGTGAATAATCAAGGATTTTTGCAAAATTCCATTATGAATGGAAGAGTTCTTGTGAAGATCTGTGACTTGAAGTTTGGAACATACTAGCCTAGTGTGATTAGAATGTTGTGGTGACATTGTGGCCTAAAAAAGGAGTTGAAGAAACTTAAGGAGGGATAATTATGATTTCATTGAAGGGATTTTGAAAATAATAATCCAAGTGATATCCTACTTATGGCTTATGGGATAGGAGAACAAGTAAAGTTTATGGTTGGTCTCATTTCCAACCTTACCCTACTCCACTTTGCATCAAGTGGTATCAGAGCTTAGGAGAATCCTTAGGGGAAGGATTAGAGTATATTTAATTAGAAGATATAGGAGAAGAGGCCCAAGAAATTACTCAAAAAATTATGAATGCAGAACTTTCTAAGATTGTGCAAGAACAAGAAGAACAAAATAGATGGATGAAACTAGAGCTAGAAAGGTTGAAGGGAAAATTTGATAGAAGGGGTGGAGAATGATCAGAAAGAGATGAAGAAGGGGAAGAGGATACATAACCTAGGAAGGAAGAAAAAGAGGTTCCTGTAAAGCATAGGTACCTTCTAACTACACTCAAGTCTATGGAGAGAAGGACCATTGATAGTAAACTAGATCTACCCATCTTTAGTGGGAAGATGGATCCTGATATGGTCTTGGACTAATTAGAGTCCTTAAATATTTTTTTTGAATGTGAGGAGATACCTGATAACTAGAAGGTCAAAGTGATGAAGTGAAAGTTGAAAGGAGCAATGCTAACATGGTGGAACTTCATCCAAGGGGAAAGGGTGAAGGAGGGGAAGAGTATGATAGCCACATGGAGCAGAATGGATACAAATGTTAAACAAGCCTATATCCCAGAAGACTATGAAGTCCAAAGTCATAAGAGAAGAAACAATTTGAGACATAAGGAAATGGATGTTAGTAACTATACTTAATAATTTTAGAAACTTAGCATGAAGTTCAAGACAAGTGAGATTGAAAGTGAAAAAGTGGCCAGGTATTTGAATGAAGTAAGAATAAATATCCTTGATGAACTAAATCTTTTGAGCCTTGATAAATTTCATAAATTCTATAAATTGTCATTTAAGGTAGAAGAGAATATAAAAAGGAGACAAGAGAATAATAAAAGAGGAAGGGGAAGAAATTCTAGAGGAAGAGGAATGTCTAGTGGAAGAGGACAGAGTTTCAGACCTCAAGGAGATTCAAATTATGAAGGCTCTCAGGGGGAGGGAAGTTATAGAGGTAATTTTAGAGGTATAATATCTAATAGCAAAGGAAGGTTTGGAGGAAGAAATGGGGGTCACTTAAGATTTTATAACTCCAATCAAGTGGGCCATCCTATCCATAGGTGCCTAGAAAGGACAGGATAAAACACACAAGGTGTTAAAAGAACACAATTGATCCAAGATGATGCCCAAAGTGTCAAATCACCATCCAAGGAATTGGATCTAGACAAGGGAGTATGTATAATGATGAGGAGGACTCTATTGAAGTTCCCTACAACCCAAGATCCAACACAAAGGTAGACCATATTTAGAAAAAAAATGCAAAATCCATGGTAAGGTCTTCAAAATAATTTTTGATTCTGGTTCCACATAAAATTTGGTATTTGAAGAAATGATAGAAAAGCTAAATTTGAATAAGATTCCTAATCCTTACCCCTACAAGGTGACTTAGCTTACAAAGGGGAAACATAGTTTAGTTGATGAGAAGGAATGGGTAGAATTTTCAATAGGAGAATGCAAAGATAAGGTGTTATGTGACATTGTAGAGATGGATGTTGTAAGAAATGAAAATTCTTGTAACTGCACAACAAGTCAAAACATACAGAACACAAGATATACCAATAAATCAAAGCATGCAAAGGACTTGAAACACTACTAAATTCTCAGTACAACCTTTAATGAGATAAAAAAAGTGCACCCGAGACTTGTTCAATTTTCTCTTAGAGATTTTGTGAGTGTGCTCTCCCAACACAATGCAATAAATCCTACTATGATGCAAGCTAGAAGATGGTTAAGGGATTGAGAACAAGTATGAGGAACTTTCCTCGAGCTTCACATGATGAACACTGATCATGAAATAGTAAATCTAGGATGAAGATGCAAGATGAACTAAACTAAGATTGATTTCCATTACCTAACATGTAATATCTAGATGATATAATGCTCAAAGAAACTAAGTAGAATGAAGACTAAGAAATGGTCAATAAAAATGCTCTAAAAATGCAATCACTAGCTAGTTGCAAATGATGAATGAGGCCTCCTTTTATATTTTCTATGAAAAATGAAGGGTTGATTATAGAGGTGGAAGATGAGTGGCTGAGATCAAAGGTTAGGTAGGGTTTTGGTGGGAGTGAAGGAGATTAAGAGGTAAAATAAATGAGTGGCTAGGATTAAGTGATTAAAGAGAGGGAGTTAACTTTTTAAGTGGAGGGAATAATAATTTTAAAAAGTCACATGTGTGTAAGTGATTAAGGCTAAAATGGTTTAATTACCTTTTTAGTATAATTAGAGTGAATTTAGCCAAAAGAAAGGAGAAGTGAGATTTAAATTAAATTAAATTAAATGAAATTTAAATGGGGTTTAGAAGAATTTTAGAGAAAATGGAGGGATTAAATAAATAAAATTTATTTAAATAGAAGTATGGAGGAAACATATATTAAAATAAAATTTTAATATATTAGAGATAGTATTTAAATTAATTTAAATACAAGGTGATGAGTATATTTAATATAATTAAATAAATAGATGATATAACAAATATAGTTAATTTATAAAAATTAACTATATTGTTATAGGAAATATTAAATTAAATTAATATAGAAATGAAGAGGGACAATTTAAGGTGTCTACAGATGCATGCCATGTACTGCTAGGTCACCCTTGGCAATATGAACTTAAGGCCCAACATGATGGGATGAAAAACACCTACACCATCAAAAAGGATGAGAATAGTTACACCTAGAAATCCTTGCCTGATCCATAATATGGTAAGACGAAGGAACCTATGATCATATTTGTAGGAGAAAAGGAGATTCCATAAACCATCAAACAGGAATATGTAGGCTATGATTTAGTATTGAAACTCAAGGAGAAAGTGGATAAAGACAAGACTAAGAAGATATCCTAGGAGATTGATTAATTGTTGAAAAAATGGAAAGGTATAGTTGGAGGAGACTTACCTGATGCCCTCCCACCCATAAGAGATATATGTCATCATATTGATCTCATACCTGGTGCATCTTTACCCAAAAAGGAAACATACAAGTTGAACCCTGATAAGAATGCAAAAATTTCAAGGCAAGTGCAAGAGTTGTTACATAAAGGCTTAATTCAAATGAGATTAAGCCCATTTGCAGTACCTAGTGTGCTAACACCCAAGAATAATGGCAAGTGGAGGCTTTGTAGTGACTCTAGGGAAATAAATAAAATTATAATCAGATATAGATTTCCAATTCCCATAATTGAATACCTACTGGATCAGTTAAGGGGTGCATGCTATTTCTCCAAAATAGAACTTAAATCGTGCTATCATCAAATCAGGATAAGTCCAAGAGATGAGTGGAAAAAAAAATTAAAACCACAGAGGGAATGTATGAATGACTTGTAATGCTTTTTGGTCTTAGTAATGCTCCTAGTACATTCATGAGACTAATGAATGAAGTACGTCATAATTTCATTTGCAAATTTATTGTTGTATATTTGGATGATATACTTGTTTTTAGTAGGTTAAAGGAAGAGAATTTGGATTATCTCAATCAGGTCCTAAGAAGACTCCATGAACACCAATTGATGAGAAATTTAGCGAAGTATGTTTTTTTATGCAAGAAGAGCTTACATAGCTTGGCTTTTTCATCTCAAAAGGAACACTAAAGATGGATCCAAAAAATTTGGATGCATTTTTGAATTGGTGTACCCCGAAGACCTCAGGTGATGTGGGAAGATTTCATGGTTTACCAACATTGTATAGGAAATTTATCAATAATTTTCGTCAAACTTTTGCACCACTGTTGCACAATATCAAAGGAGGCAAGAAGGTAAAGTTTGAATGGAACACTAAGGTAGATGAAGCATTTTAATACCTTAAGAATAGAGTAGCACAATTACCTATTCTTATTCTCCTTGATTTCAATAAGATTTTTACTGTGGAAACTGACGCAAGAAACCTAGCTATTGGGGCAGTACTTAGCCAAGAGGGGAGACTTGTTTCCTTCTTCTTAGAGAAACTTAATGAGGCTATGAAGAAGTATATCACCTATGACCTATATCTCTATGCCATGTTCCAAACCCTTACAAAGTGGAGACATTACCTTCTTCCCAAGTAATTCATTATCTTCACAGATAATCATGCTCTAAGCTACCTAAATGGATAGGAGAAGTCAAGTTGCAGACATATGAAATGGGTAGAATAATTGCAAGATTATAGTTTCACCATAAATCATAAAAATTTCCAAGCTATTAAGGTAGCAAATGTTCTTAGTAGGAGTGTAAATTTGATACAATAAATTCAGGTAAAAATTATAGGAATTAATGTCCTCAAAGATTTGTATAAGGATGATCCAGATTTTGGAGAAATATATCAAGTTTGCACTATACTTTCTGATACTTATCACACCTTATAATTTGATTATTTAATTCAAAATTATCTTATTTTCAAGGGGGGACAACTATGTATCCCAAAATGTTCAATGAGGGGTAACTTGATTAAAGAGAAGAACTGTGGAGCATTGAGTGGTCACTTTGGTATAGATAAGACTCTTGAATTGGTTACGGGACATTACTACTTGCCTAGAATGCAGACTGATATTAAGAGATTTGTGGAGTCTTTTGCCATTTGTTAGAGGGATAAAGGGGTTAGTACTAACCAAGGTCTCTATTAGCCCCTACCAATTCCATCAAAACCATGGGAAATTGTGAGCATGGATTTTTTCATCGAACTGCCTAGAACAAAACAAGGCTTTGATAATGTTTTTATCATAGTGGATAGATTCAACAAAATGGCCTACTTGGTCCCCTGTAAATCAACTAATGACACATCCCACATGATTATAGGACATAATAACCTAACCAAAATAACCCTGGATAGAATAACCTGGCTACAATAACCCGAGGACAAAATAACCTAGGGTCATAATAACCCAATCCAAAATAACCCATGTCCAAAATAACCCATGGACAAAATAACCCCATAAGATTATAGAGAAAGGAAAACAAAATTTATAAATTATAAGTATATTTCTAAAAAAAAAATTCAAATTTTTAATTAAAGTGTCAAATTATGAGCAATGGCTCTTATATAATATAAAATATTATTATTGTCATAACCATCAATGAGTCTTTTTAGTCTTTCTTTGAGTTCACGGTATTTTTTCCTGCTTGGTAGTGTACTGTGTCTAGCCATATATTTCTCTATTTTATTCTCTTGGAGACCCTGTTCTTTTTTCACTGCTTTGATGAATTTCCAGATTGAGCTATGCGATGATTGAAGCAATTCGCTAAATCCTCTATGCCATCCCTCAATAGAATTATTGGTTTTGGGAAGATCATCTTGGATAGTTGAATAAAAGTTTCACATTGTGATTGGAAACTTGGGTGACCATCTGTTGCCTCTTCTGGTTAGTCTTCCAATCGATGTGTCTTCAAAATAATCTATTATGGATTGAAAATTCTCCTCATGTTCTATATAGTAAGGAGATTGTAGAAGTGTTTCAAATGCATTGATTACATATATCTGAGGCACAAAAGCTAATGCAACAAGTTTTTTGATATCAAATGAAAATACTTCATCGACACTATAACATGTTTGTAGACCTTCTTCTTGAAATTTCCTCTACAAGCACTGAGAGAATTGAAAAAAGCATCTTTGAATAGTGACATTTGGAAAAATTTCAGAAATATCTCCCTTAAAACCTAATTCAAAATCAATAAGTTTAGTTTTTGGGTTTAGATCAGGTTGAAGTTGTTTTAATTTTACAAGTACTTGTATTAATTGGAAAAAGCATATTTGATGGGTTATTGTGTCCTTGGGTTATTATGGCAGGGTTATTTTGGCCGGGTTATTATGTCCGATTACCATCCCACATTGCTAATATTTTCTTCAGAGAAGTGGTCATAATTAATAGGTTACCTCTCTCTATTGGTTCAGACAGAGATGTCAAATTCCAAGGTCACTTTTGGAGGACCCTTTGGAAATTTTTTGGCACAAACCTTTCATTGAGTTCTATATACCATCCTCAAACAGATGGGTAGATGATGCAGGAGCATCCTGGGTGTAAGGGCAATCTTGCATCGCCCAAAAATATGTGTTTTTCTATTCAATAAGGGCTATTTTGTACAAAGTTGCTATATTTGGAAACTTACTATTTTTAGTAAGTTGGTCATTTGAACTCAGAATGTTCTAATTTTTCAGGTGAAGGTTCATCTTAGTCATATAAGAATGCCAGTTAAATTTCATTGCCAGATCATCTGTATTGGCGAAGTTATTAAGGATTTACTGTTGAGATTTTAGGGTGCAAAATCTTTGAGCTCAATTTTTAGGATCTTAGAGGCTCCGGATCGAGGTCAAACCCCTGGCTGACTGGTGCTTTGTGAGTCAAGCACTGTAGATCGCGATCTCCCATTTTCGAAAAGTGGTCATAATAGCCAAACGGAGCTACGGTTCAAAAGTTATGGTTTCCGGAAGTTGGGCTACCTAATCTCATATTTTGTAAATATTCAAAGCCG
>MU225079.1:2359377-2371529 GCA_018584345.1 Thuja plicata
GTGTAGATGAATCTTTGATGAGGATATTGAGAAGATTGTAAAAGAAAGAAGACACCATGAACATAAGTTGTTTTTATCATATGTTGCCATCAATTCCAAAGGGGGAGATTGTTGGAGATTTGATTCTGAATAGTTGATTGATTGTATGTTTGTCATTGATGACAACATATAATACACAACAACACTTCTGTATGTAATTATCCATATGATGACATGAAAAATTGTGTGGATAGATACATGTTTTTGACATGTTTATTATGCTATGTTCATACACGCAGACCTAGATATGATGTTTCAGTAAAGATATGTAATTCTGTTATTGACAGTTACAGTTTTGGAGTAATAACGGTTTAAGGCCAATGTATGTAACATGTTTATTGAGTTGCGCCTATCTTTAGGATATGCGTGTGTATATTCATGATTAGTTATGAGTTGTTGATATTACTCTAAAGGTGCCAAATGTATTTCAAGAAGATTGCAAAGTTATGATTAAATTGGTGAAGCCGACCTAGTGAAGCGATGCGTCTATTCATTTTATATTTGCACAGTTGTAATTATGCTTGCGCGCTTAGTAGAGTCAACAAGGATGTTATGAAGAGTTGTCTAACAGGGTCCATGATCTCATACTTGGATTATATACTTATAGAAGGTCATTTTTGATAAGAAGAGTTGTGAAAGCCAAAGATAAGAAAAGCAGAGCAGAGTGTTAAAGCAACAGAGCTATATTTATCATATGTTGATAATATAGATATTGAAGTTGAAGATTTCAAAATAAAGATAAGATTTTTGTAGTGCTTTACAAGAGGTTAAAGAATTGGTGCACAAAAGGAATTGATCAGACAAGCAGTGTCATAAACAGCAGTTCACCTTGTTGATACAGTGTGTATCAAATAACTAGAAGGTTGTAGCCTTCAACACTCGGACAGTGAGTCCTTGGATAGTGATTCCACCACCCCTAACAGGGTTATTGTAAAAGAATCCTAATAGGGTTACATCCTTAACAAGGTCACTATACTACTGCATTGTAATGAACAACTCCTAACAGGGTTGTATGATCTTTTAACAGGGATTACTACAAACAGTATAGCTCTTTGTGGGTACTAATTCCCACTGGGGTCTTTACCATTTGGTTTCCCCGTAACCAAATTGATGTGTTGTGTAATGTGTTATCTAAATGTGCATTTACTTTGTATCAATCTGGATTAATAAGTATAAGAAAAAGATAAAGTTGTTGATAACTGATTCACCCCCCCTCTCAGTTATCCCTAAGTATTCTAACAGTACATGCAAGACTTACAGACGTGTATGAACACTGTATAGACTTTTAGAGCATGTGAGCATGAATCTGTATAAGGGGATGAGTAGAGATTTTATATCTAATATTTCTTGTCTTTATATTACTATTGGCATAAGTTATAGCTGTTTTGGTAAAGACTAATTACACAACAATGATAGAGGATTATGAAAGTGTTGGTCTTTGAGTTTTTGGGATAACTTGGATGCGAGCATGTGTTATAATATGTGAGATTGAGGCATGGTAGAAGACATGTTAAAGAATTTTATTTGTGATTCTTTGGTTGCTAGACTCTTGGTCACATCAATTATGGTGTGTGATCTTGCTAAGACCTATTTGTGGCCAACTATAGTGATGTAACATGTTTAAAGGATGGTGAGCATTGATTATGGATCTTGGAGTGTAATTGATGATTTATATTTGATGTTTACCTATTTAAGTTAGCATGTGTATCTTAGGTGCAAGGGTCTATCTAATTATTTATTCATTAGGAAGTCCTAACTAGCCAACCTAATCACTTATTGTAACTTGTATAAATGAGAGTTATTTCTTGATGAGGGTATGTCGAAGAATGATGAGGAAGCTAGAGCTTGTAATTGTGAAGTTTGTTGGATGTAGAGTAGAGATAGTGATTTTTATGAACTTAATTGGAACTATTTAGGAAAATTAAGTTTCTATTAGTCAGTTCACTGGTTATTGTATAGTTCTATATTTGTACTTTGGAAAGTGAGTCCAAAAGGTGGATTTAACCTTCTCATTTGGGTAGTGATCCTGACTAGTGAACCTCTTATTTCTCTTGACTCCTAACAGGGTCCATCCTTTAACATGGAATCTATATTGTATGTAATAATCAGCTCCTAATAGGGCTAAATCTCCTAACAGGGATACAATATATCTAGTGCATTATTTGTGGGTGCTAATTCCCATCAGGGTTTTTACCTTAACATGGTTTCCTTGACAAGAATTGATTGTCTTATGATGTTATTTTTTATGTGTTCAAATTTTCATTGAGTAATTGGTTTATAAGTTAAAGTTTAATTATTCGGCATGCAAATGATTCAACCCCCTCTCAGTTGTATTGGTGGACTATTATTTCTAACAATTAGTATCAGATCTTGAGGTCCTTTTGTTGGAAATACAATAATGGGAAAGTAAGATACTGAGAGGGGGGGGGGTGAATCAGATCTTCAAATTTAAACATTTAAAACAAATTGATCCTCATTCATACATATATGAATCTAATGTAATATCAAATAGCATCCACACAATGAAATAAATAACTCATAACACAAGAACTTGGTAACCCAGAAACCCAAATAGGTAAAAATGGGGTGGGGATGACACCCATAAAATTATCCACTGCTGTAGTAATAAATTATGCTTGTTAGGTCCACAAAAGTTGATTACAAAATGCAATCTACCCTATTAAAGGTCTACCTGGTTAAGAGATAAAGATCATTACAATCTACCCTATGAAAGGATTTTAACTTACAATGAAGTAAGCACTCTGTTAGGAGATTTAGAGAGGTCTGCTAGAACCACTCTGTTAAGAGATTTTCACCTGATATAATGATTAGAATGTCTCAAGTATTTATCCTTCATTATGCACTCAGATGCTGATGATGGATCTCCTCTTTCCAGTACCTTCTATGATCTCACAATCTGATATATCTTTACTCTATTTTTCACTGTGCTATCACTCTGCTTGATCTCTGCTTCTTAACAAAATAACCCTCTGTGCATTTCACTTCAAAATGCAGTCACCACTTCTCTCTACACTTACAAAATAGGGTTTAGAAGCAATCTTCTATAATATCTGTTCAAATCTGATAGTGAGATCTAGATCAACAATCAAGATCTAATACCCATACCTTGAAGGTATTACAATATATCATGCATAGGATAAAACAATTAAATGCATAACTAACTCCGTAGGAAAATATTAAATGTATATATAAGTCGGCCCAAAAAGCTTATACAAGTCGGCCTGAACACTTATCCTCAAAGTTTGAATCATTACATACATATATACAAATATTGTTCTACTCAACACTTAACATCTTTGTCACTCGACATTAAGTATCCTACTTAGCTCAACATGATACAACTTGGCAACCCGAATACTGCTTGACAATGTTGCTCAGCCTTGCATAGTTTTAGCTAGGCCACAGTGATAGCCAACTAAAACTGCCTAAGTGAATGACTAAGTGTTGGTCACTAATCATTAATAGAACTTAGAGATTAACAATCCCCCCTTTGATATTAGTGGAAAAAACACACTTATCATTACTTCATTTCATTCCATCAAAATGTTGCCTAAGTATACTAAGTACTCCCCCTAGGAATATACTCAAATTTATTCACACAAAAAGTTTACATGCCTTCAAAAATATATACCAGTGTACCTGTTCTATACTGATGTATCATACTGTATCCTTTCTAACTTCCTTATCATCTTCCCCCTTGTTTTTGTCACTGATTGCTGGTGGGGTTAAGTTATACTTATTCAAAAATTGTTTATGAAGCTGTAGGGTGGATTCAAATGTAGCATCCCAACTTTCCTTAGCAATCTTCATAACTTCAATTTTATTTCTAGCTTGGCAGCTAGACTCACTAAACTTTCTATAGTTGAGAGATTTGCATTTCTCTATCATAATTCTTTTGCAATTGAAAGTTCCTTCAGTATTACCTCCAAGTGAGGCAACAAGCTTGTCTAAATACTTATCAATTTGGCCCTAATTCGACCATCTTCAGCCATAAGCTCAACTATTCTCCATTGTGCATTGATCAACTTAGAAAAATGTAAAGAACTAGAAGTAGTATCCTTACCCAAATTATTTCTAGTTGATCTCAAATCTAACTGTAGCTTCTCAACAAGTTATAGATTATCCTTTGTGAAGAATTCAACATCACATAGTTTCCTGTATAAAGAATAAACATTTGCTGTAACTTTCTCCAAAATTCCTACAAGAGTAGAAAGTTTAACCTTTTTTGTTGCAATCTCTTCTGAGATTTTCTCTAGAACTTTTCTCTCAAATCTCCTCTTGGACCATTGTAGAAGTTTTTGATTACTATTAATATCATCATCAGTTACCATCTGTACAATGCTAACTAACTGAACAATAATTGGAGCTTGAGGCATTTCATCTTCTAAGTCAAAAGCCTTTTCAAAGATATCCTTGATGTCATGCAACACCTACTTTTGCTTCTATTCTATATTCATCTCATCCTATCTCTTCTTCCTCTTGAGTAATTCCTAAAGAGTCCCTATTTGTTCAAAAGACAATTCATTGGGGTCCCATTGTGGAATCACAATTACCTCATCTAATGTGACATCTAGAATTTGAGACTTCTTCTTCAGAACTTTCTTTCTCTTGTGCCTTTGATGTCCACTGTTGTTTACCTTAAGATCTACAATCTTGTGCTCTATGACCATATTTTTGACAGTTATAGAAATTACCATTGAGTCTAGGTGTGTTTCTTATCTTTGTCTTACATTCACGTGCTTGATGTCCAAACTTATTACAGTTAAAGCAGTAACCATTAAAGTTAGTTTTAGGATTGGACTTACCATTCTTTCTTCAACAAATGTTTGTTGTATGAACTAGTTTCCCACAATGGTTGCAAATAGGTTTGTTGTTTCTTGGCTTTGCATACCTTCTTCACCTGTCTTAAATGATTCTCCTTCTTTAGTGGTTGTATGTTGTTCAATGTGACCTAATCCAGAAGAATGTTTAGGTCTTCTTGATGCTTCCACCATTTGTTCAAAGTAGCTCATAGCTGCATTGGGATCATTCACTCTATTGTTAAGTTCTTTCTCAGATCTCAATTCATCTTTCAACTGGCTATTCTCAGATCTAAGATTTACAATCTCCATGTCTTTCCTACTAATCTCCTGATTCACAAGTAGTAATTGATTTTCCATGTCAACTTGATTGACTGTCATTGTTTGTACATCATGTGTTCTTTCATCAAGTTTGATAGTCATCATTATTTTGTCTTCTTCTATCATAGCCTTGTCATCTTCAACTTTATTTTTCTATTCAACAACTTCACACATTCTTATTGATTGGGCTTCTTGTTCCTTTTTCAAGTTTCTGACTTCTTCACATAGCGCACTATTCTTTTCCAGTAGATCTGCTATTGTTGCATCACTCTCAGTAGAATCTCCATTCTGAAATATATTTTTGGTGTCCTCTTCTTGATAATGAGTGTCATTCATTTTCTTGGCCAAATCTTTCCTTGCTATCAAGGACTTCTTTAATTCCTGTCTTGTTGTCTCAAGCTATTGTAGTGCTAGCTGAATATCAATCTTTTCATTCTCAATGACTTTACCCATCTTATAAATCTCCATCTCAAGATTTGTATCCTCAAGCTGATAATAACTTTCTAGATAACTGAGCTTCGATACCAATTGTTGGAAATACAGTAATGGGAAAGCAAGATACTAAGAGGGGGGGGTGGGTGAATCAAATCTTCAAATTTAAACACTTAAAACAAACTGATCCTCATTCATACATATATGAATCTATTGTAATATCAAATAGCATCCACACAATGAAATAAATAACTCATAACACAAGAACTTGGTAACCCAGAAACCCAAATAGGTAAAATTGGGGTGGGGATGACACCCACAAAATTCTCCACTACTGCAACAATAAAGTGTGCCTATTAGGGCTACAAAATTTGATTACAAAATGCAATCTACCCTGTTAAAGGTCTACCCAGTTAAGAGCTAAAGATCATTACAATCTGCCCAGTGAAAGGATTTTAACTTACAATAAAGTAAGCACTCTGTTAGGAGATTTAGACAGGTCTGTTATAACCACTCTGTTAAGAGATTTTCACCTTATACAATGATTAGAATGTCTCAAGTATTGATCCTTCGTTATGAACTCAGATGTTGATGATGGATCTCCTCTTTCCAATACCTTCTATGATCTCACAATATGATATATCTTTACTCTGTTGTTCACTATGCTATCACTCTACTTGATCTCTACTTCTCAACAAAATAAACCTCTGTGCATTTAACTTCAAAATGCAGTCACCACTTCTCTCTACACTTACAAAATAGGGTTTAGAAGCAATCTTATATATCTTTTCAAATCTGATAGCGAGATCTAGATCAATGATCAAGATCTAATACCCATACCTTGAAGGTATTACAATTAATTATTACAATAGATCATGCATAGGATAAAACAATTAAATGCATAACTAACTTCGTAGGAAAATATTAAATGTATACATAAGTCAGCCCAAAAATCTTATACGATTCGGCCTGAACACTTATCCTCGATGTTTGAATCATTCTAGACATGTATACAAAAATGATTCTTCTTGGCACTTAACATATCTGTCACTCTTTATTAAGTATCCTACTCAGCTCGGCATGATACAACTCGGCAACCTGAATATTTCTTGGCAATGTTGCTCGGCCTTTCATAGTTTTAGCTCGGCCACAGTGATAGCCAACTAAAACTGCCTAAGTGAATGACTAAGTGTTGGTCAATAATCATCAATAGAACTTAGAGATTAATAGAGAGAAATCTTAACAACTTGAGGTGATCCTAAAAATGGTGTTCTATAAGAAGGAGAGTCCAATATTTGATTCTAATAATTTTGACAGTTGGAAGAACAAGATGAGAACTCACCTACTCTACTTAAGAATTTATTACATAGAAGGATGAGAAGAGAAATCCTGAAGATGAATTAGAAAATGCTAATGAAGATGAAAAGAAGTTATTTACTTGTAATATGGTTGCAAGAGAAGAATTGATCAAAGCACTCTCTGAGGGTGAATTCATAGAGGTTAAAGACTTGGATTTTTCACATATAATTTGGACAAGACTAGCAGCACTATATGAAGGAGATAAGTTTACTAAGTAGGCAAAGTTAAAAAATTGGAAGACTAAAATGGAGATTTTGAGAATGCGAGATGATGTTACAGAGGTTGTTACATGCATTAGAAACTCAGGAGGCAAATATATTGAAGAAGAAATGATCGCAAAGATTCATAGATATTTGACACCTATCTACAAAACTAAAGTGCAAGTGATAGAAGAGATCACACCTCTGAAAAAAAAACTTCAACATAGAGGTTTTGATTTATATGTTGACCACCTTTGAGGCTGCAGAGCTGGAGGATACATTACCTAAGGTGGAATCTCTATTCAAAGTGACTGTGTATAATAAAAAACACTTTATCAAGTCTTGCAAGCACCATCAAAGGTAATAGGTAAGAATATCTTGGTGAATATGTTGATGATTGTGAAAAAATAGAGGAAGAGGAAAGGAAACTAGATGATCTCTAAGTAATTGTTGGAGATTTGTTTCTATGCAGTTGATTGATTGTATGTTTGTCATTGATGACAACATATAATACACAGTAGTGATTATGTATGTACTTATCATAATAATGATATCAAGCCTATCATGGATATATTTAGATTGTAGACATGTTTATTATGTTATGTTCATACACACAAACTTAGATATGATGTTTCAGTCAAGTTGTGTAATTCAATTATTGGCAGTTACAATTTTGGAAGAGTATTTGTTCAGAGCTGACATATTTAATGAGTTTCTTGAGTTGCACATATCTTCAGGATATGTGTGTGTATATTCATGATTAGTTATGAGTTGATGATAGTTATCTAAAGGCACCAAACATGTTTCAAGAAGATTGAAAAGTTAGATTTAATTTGGTGAGGCCGACATAGTGAAGCATCGTGTCTGTTCAGTTTGTGTTGCACAGACTTAATATTGTTTGCGTGCTTAGTAAAGTTGACAAGGATGTTATGAAGAGTTTTCGTATAGGTCCCATGATCTCATACTTTGAGTAAGATACTTATAGAAATTCATTTTTGATACGCTAAGTGTGAATGATACGAAAAGAGATAGAAAATGTATAGAGCAGGATATCAGTTGTGGTTCATTCATCAAGGGTCTATTTGAAGAAGTAGTTTAAGATTAAAATACACTGGAAATGATCAAGATAGAAGGTCTACTCTATATTTCATCATCAGATA
The DNA here is from genome assembly GCA_018584345.1 of Thuja plicata. Lineage (NCBI taxonomy): Eukaryota > Viridiplantae > Streptophyta > Pinopsida > Cupressales > Cupressaceae > Thuja > Thuja plicata. Next base: position 2,367,709 of record MU225079.1, read on the forward strand.
TAGTGTATATCTATTCTACAGAAGGTTGTAGCCTTCACCATTGAATCAGTGAGCTTTTGGGCAGTGAGTCCTCACTCCTAATAGGGTTATTTGTAAAAGACTCCTAATAGGGTTAGACCCTTAACTAGGTCACTATACTTATTGCATTGTAAAGTAAAACTCCTAACAGGGTTGAAATATCTTCTAATAGGGATTACTATAAACAAGTATAGTTCATTGTGGGTGCTAATAATTCCCACCGGGGTTTTTACCATTTGGTTTCCCAGTAATCAAATTGTGTGTTGTGTACTGTGTTATCTGAATGAGAATTTACTTTATTATATTTTGAAGTTAAAGAAGGAAAAGAAGTAAAGTTACTAATAACTTATTCACCCCCCCTCTCAGTTATCCTTTGGGAAAATTCTAACAATTGGTATCAGAGCCAAGTGCCTTGAGGAGAAAGCCTAACAGCTTAAGATAGATCAAATGTCATACTTTAGAAAAGAGAGTCCTAAGTTTGATGGAGAGAATTATCTAGATTGGAAGAATAAAATGATAACACATCTACAGTGTGTTGGTTTTGAAATATTTGAGATAGCCACACAAGAATTTGTTATTCCCTCACTTAAAGACTTTGCAAAAGATGATGCTACTATCAGACAAAAGGAAACATTCACAACTAATGTAATTGCCAAAGAAGCCCTTATAAGTGCCCTATCTGACAGTGAATTTTCTGAGATCAAGAAATTAGACAAGGCTTACACTATATGGAAGTATTTAGAAGACATGTTTGAAGGAGATATTCAAGCTAAGAATGTACATAGGAAGACATGGAAAAATAAATACAACAGTCTTTAGATGTTACTTGAAGATAACATTAGAGCTTACAATCAAACGATAAATGAAGCAAGTTCTGGAATCAGAAACAATGGTGGAGAAATATCAGAGGAAGATATAATGGACAAGCTATTGACTACCCTAACATCAGACTATGAAAACAAGATAAGTATTCTATAGGAAATCATGCAATTCTCACAAGACTTCAAGAGAGAGACTTTGATCAGTAAAATCTCTACATTTGAGATATCAAGATTGAAGACTGAACTTAAAAGTGAAACAACTTTCAAAGCCTCAGTCCATGGTAATAAATCCTTACACATCTCTAGCCATAATGAGAAAGAAGAAGTTGATGAAGAACTAGAAGATATCATTTCTATGATTGATAAAAGAGAAAAGAAAGGAAAAGGAAAATATGAAGGACAACTTCCATTCAAATGTTTTTCATGCAACAAGATTGGTCACTTTGCATCTAAGTGTCCCATAAGAGTCAAAAAGTTTAGATCTGATTACAAACCTAAATATAAGAAGGAATGTTACCATGTTAAAGAAGGTGTAACTGATGAAGATTCAGGAGAGGATGAAATTGGATTCGTTTCCCTTAAAAATATGGAAAAATTGCCTCAGGATATGGACATTGAAGATGACAAAGAAGCATATGAGTTAGCCCTAATTTCCAAAGCAGACATCAGAACCGATTGGATCATTGACAATAGTTGTTCTCACCACATGACAGGTGATAAAGACAGATTTTTTCATCTAGAAAAATACAAAGGTGGTATGGTTAGATTTGGAGATAACACTCCCAAACCTATCATAGGCATAGGATCCATCACCCTGGATGGAAGGAATAAGACAGATGATGTTTTGCATGTTGATGGACTACATCACAATCTACTAATTGTTGGACAGCTACTTGACAAAGGTTATCATTTGGAATTCAAAGACAAAAATTGCATCATTAGAAACAAAGATGGAGACATGATTGCATCAAGATAAAAAACAAAAGGTAATGTTTTTCAGCTCAATTTAGATGTAAGTTATTTTGTTACAAAAGTGGATGATAGTTAGTTATGGTACAAGAGACTCTATCATATCAATTTTGATAACATAGTAAAGATAAGAAATGTCAAAGCAATTAGAGATCTTCCTAGTATTGCAAGACCAGTAGACACAATATGCAGGGAATGCATTATGGGAAATAATGTAAGGAGTTCTTTCAGAAGCAAGCAAAACTCAGTTGAAAAACAAATTGGACCTAGTACATACAGATTTATGTGGTCCTACTCAAACAAGATCATACTACGGAGAAAGGTATTTCATTTTGTTTTTTGATGATTTTTCAAGGATGATGTGGGTTGCATTCTTAAAAGAGAAGTTAGAAGCCTTTGAGAAGTTCAAAATATCCAAAGGTAAGGTTGAGAATGAATCTGGATTAAAACTAAATTTTTTGAGATCAGATAGAGGAGGAGAGTTCACCTCTGATCAGTTTTATGACTACTATGAAGAACATGAAATAAAAAGATAGTTGAGTGCTCCCAGAACCCCACAGTAGAATGGGATTGCAAAAAGGAGGAACAAGATTATACTTGATATAGTGTGCACTATGATGATTGAAGGAAAAGTTGTGCACACATATTGGAGAGATGCAGTCAATAAAGTAGTTTATACTATCAACAGAACACAACTAAGGCCAGGTGTGGACAAAACACCTTATGAACTTTGGTTTGGTAATTTAGCTACAGTGAAATATTTTTGAATCTTTGGCAGCAAGTGCTACATCAAGAGAGATGATGGTGTTGGTAAGTTTGATGCTAGAAGTGATGAAGGTATTTTCTTTGGTTACTCTACAAAAAGAAAAGCATATAGATGTTTCAATTTGAGATTGAAAAAGATAATTGAAAGTACTCATGTAAAAATTGATGAAAATTTTATGGTTCAAGAGAGGTACTATGAATATGCACCTATGATTGAAGATGAACCCAGGCCTAGCAGAAAAGATATTGTTATTGAAGAAATGTTTGATTGCATTGATGTCTCATGCAATGACCCTGAATCAAGCAGAGAAGAATCACAGATTATAGAAGAAGTCACACCTAAGGTTCCTAAATTCACATCTAGATACCACTCTAAAGATGATATCATTGGAGATCAAAGCAGTAGTGTGTTGACCAGATCAAAAGCAAAAAGTCTATCAATGGATGAAGAGGTATGTTTACTTTCACAGATTGAACCCTTAAGTGTTGAAGATGCTTGTAATGACTCTGATTGGAAGAATGCAATGAAATAAGAATTAGATCAGATCATTAAGAATGAGACATGGGAATTGGTTCCTAGACCCAGTGACAAAAATGTGATTGGAACAAAGTGGATCTTCAGAAACAAGATGAATGAAGAAGGTATAGTAGTAAGAAACAAAACAATATTGGTATGTAAAGGATATGTACAGAGAGAAGGGATAGACTACACTGATACATTTTCTCTTGTGAGCAGACTAGAAGCCATTAAATTATTCTTGGCCTATGCAACATTCAAAGACTTTAAAGTTTATCAAATGGATGTAAAATCAACTTTTCTGAATGTTGACTTGAAGGAAAAAGTCTACATAGAACAACCTGGAGGATTTAATCTTTCAGATAAACCAGACATGGTATGCAAATTGAAGAAAGCACTCTATGGTCTTAAACACACCCTAAGAGCTTGGTATGAAAGACTTGATGGTTATCTTACCAAGATTGGATTCAAGAAAGGTGTAGCAGATTGTAACCTATTCACAAGAGAGACACCTAATGGATTACTACTAGTTGCAATATTTGTTGATGAAATTATCTTTGGAGGAAATGACAAGATTAGTGCAGCATTTACAAAAGAAATGCAAAATGAATTTGAAATGAGCATGATTGGTCCTATAAAATACTTTTTGGGACTAAATGTAAAATAGACAGATAAAGGTATATTCATTAATCAGTCAAAATATGTGAAGGAAATATTGAAGACCTTTAAGA
>MU225079.1:2429041-2446320 GCA_018584345.1 Thuja plicata
AACTAAGTTTTGTGAGTGGTTTTAGGAAGCATATCAGTATTTAAAGATTTGATACAGTATTTTAGAGGTAACTAGATAATTTGTAAGGCAATTTATCTGAATTGCATGTAGGTTGTAAGGCAGCTTATAGTGTTTTGTTTATATGAGACTTGGGCTTATTGACTCTATAACCCAAAGGATAGGCATTGATCTAGGTCTTAGTCTGATAATCTATCATCATCCAAGTTTTCAAAACTATTTAAAATTATTTCAATTAAAACACTTCTGTTACTAAGAACAAACAAACTAAACTCAGTAAGGACTCATGTCAGTAGGACAGTGTCCATTTTAGTGATTCCTTGAAGAGTGAATCATTAGGTTATCCCTCCTAAAATCAAAAGGAAGAAGAATGAAAATCCTTGTATCACTGATTTATGCTATATTCATAATTATGGTTTTTATGGTTAAGTTTTGCATTTGGTTATGCTTGGTCATTTGCGAGGTGTTTCACAAGTTGGTTTAACAAAGATATATAGCAAATCAGTGTCCACTTTTATATATAATGTGTAATCAGTAATCATAAAGAGGTAAAACCTACCTTAGTATTTGTGGAGCTCAAAAATGAAGAAGGATCTTATCCAATCCTTAGCAATTAGTCTTTTCTTGCATCTGAATCAATCTAGACAGCATGGTGTTCAAGTAATTATTCAAGCACTATGATTCATACAAGAAAAATCCATAACAAATTTGTGACTCCACTGGGGAATAGAGATTTTAAAGTCTTGTTAAGAATTTTCAGAATATCTCTTGCCCAAGTAATCAGAAATCTCTAGCACTTAAAATTTTAACTTGTTTAAAAATCATACCAGTGGTTCTTGTTAAGGTACCCTTTGATAGGTATTTATCCCAAGTTTTTGGGTGGTGACTCTAAAAGGAAAATCTCTGAGATTAGTGCAAAAGAAATAAATGTCTTTCAGAATGAATACTAGGTCAAGGGTGAGAACTGATCCTGAAAGGGTATTACATGAGGGAATTCCATCATCCTCAAGAATAAGAGTGTCTTGGAGGAAAAAGAGAAATCAAGTTAGTATGGATGAAACCCCTTTAAAAGGTAAAGAGGTTAATATCAGGAGAGATATGAATACCAATCAGCGTTCTCATGATGGAAATACTTTAGAATATGAAGAGGCTGCTGAAAGGGTATTAGAAACACCTACAATCACTTCTAATTCAAATGAGAGAGAGGAGATTACTACACCTAGTTCAGATTTAGAAGATGCCCCTTCTGATATGCTAGCAAATGAAGAGAAGCTCATTTTGAAACAGCTCGCCCTAGTTCAGCAAATGAAAAAGGAGAGAGAAATGAGAAAGAAAAAGAATGATCATAAGGATCTTGATAACAATAGAAAAAGATTTTTAAAAAATCAAACTATGAAAGATACAAAGAGGTCTTAGAAGGACCAAGAAATACCATTCACTCATAAAGCTTCTACTTTACAAATAAATAAGGGTAAACAAAAGATGAGTGAACATAGAGATCAAGAACCTAAATTTTAGAAGCCTTTGATAGAACAAATGTCCAAATTAGAAATTGACTTAGAAAAATTGAGAATTGAAAAAGAAACCATGGAAAAAATGTTGGAAAAGGCACAAATGGAAGCTGCAACAATTGAAATGAAGAAAAAGATAGATTTTTTGTAGTCTTCAAAATATTCTCATATTGGACCAGAGAATATTACAACTTTTAAAGCGAAAGCTACTACTTCTAAGGAAGATGATAGTTTTCAAAGGAAACCAATGCATACTAAAAGGTACAACCAATTTCATTTTGTTGGTATCCCAGGATACCCTAATTATTTTCCTAAAGATGTGGGTGATATAGGAGAAAATCTCCCAAAGTTTGCAGGTAATAATGTTATTTCTTGTGAAACACATTTAAGGAAATTCATTGATTTTGTTGATGACTTGAATATCACCCATGAGGATGTATTAATGAAATTATTTGTTCATTCCTTAGTTGAGGATGCAAGAAAATGGTTTAGAAGCCTTGCTAATGGATTTTTTGTTTCTATGGATGAGTTGATTGAATTTTTTAAAGATCAGTATGGAGATAAAATAAATAAAGGCTTTTTATTGAATGAGTTTAATAATATCAAGAAAAATTACAATGAAGAGGTTACTGAGTTTAACACAAGGTTTCAAAAAGATATGCACAAACTATTTCAAAAGATAAAGCTAGATGAAGAGGTATGTCTAGAAACTTATTTAAATTCTTTTGATTCCAAGATGGGATATGCTCTGAGAGATAAAAACCCTAGAGCTCTTACTGATGCTTATAAAATAGCAGTCAATATTGAAATGAACAGAAGAGTATTCGGTAAGTTAAATAGAAGGGATGATGCAAGGTTTAGTAAGAGCAATCTAAAAGAACTGGAATATAAAGAATATAGAGCTCCTCAAAATAATAGACCTTCTTATAATACTACTTACAATCCTCAGAACATAATGCAAAATCACCCGTATGGAACTCAGTTCAAAGATGGGAAGCCTGTTACTACACCTAAAAAGGAAAAAATAGACAACAAGACTCTAGACCCCCTACATAGAAATTATGTCCATTTCTGCAATGAGGATACTTGGTGTGAGGCTTGTGACGCCCCTCATAACCCTAATTTTTGTGTTGTCTCCTTGGATTTAAAGGCAAGTGAGGAACAGGAAAAGGATTAGGGGGAACAGTGTGATCATAGTATGACGAATACTTTTTCATGCCATGATGTTGATTCAAACAGTGAGGAGGAAAATCATGATTCATATGTGTCACAAAAGAGGATTGAGAATCATCATCAACAAATATTATCTGATAGTGAAAATGATGGAATTAATGATAGTATAAGATGTTATGCTCAAGATGGTTAGGATGTTCCACTCATAAGGAAAGCTTCAGATGAAGAGAAGGCTAGAATCACTATAGAGTTAGTAAATAAAGCTAGAAGCAATTACCACTTGAGGAATAGGGTAGTAGGTGGTGCTGGTAGCCAACCTTCAGGTGTCTTTATAAAGGAAAATAAGGCAGACACTAAGTATGTTTAGAAAAAGAAGGACCTGGTGAAAGTGTAAATAAACATAAGGTCAAGATTATTACAAAAGCCATAGAGCCAAATGTTGTACAAGAGGAAGAGATGAAAAGACAAGAAAAAATTGTTCTTGCCCAAAAGATAGAAAATAAAAAGCTAAAAGAGTTAGTTCAAAAGGAACACAATGAAGAAAATGATGTTATTATTGACAAATCAAGTGTTTAGATATGAGATACACTCCAATGGATATGGGTCAATGCCTGTCCTAGATGACAGTTAAGGTTCCATTTCTAGAAATGATGAGGATCAAGGAACATAAGGAAAAGGTAATGTCATTATTAAACAGTGTACCCACAATAAAGGTTTAGAATCCAGTGGAGGTTTCTAAGAAGCCAACTACCAAGGGAAATGAAGTAGAGTTGTTGACATATGAAATTCCTCAAATATTCTTGAATGCAACTTCTTCTCCGAAATTTGTTGACCCATTTTTTTTTCATTGATAATTAATGATAAAATGCTCACGAATTGTATGATTGATTCAGGAGCCTCTAATACAGTTATGCCAATTGAAATCATGAAGGTGATGGGGCTACAAGTTGATACACCTTATGGCAGATGCAGAGCTATGGATTCTAGAGAGGTCCCTATAAATGGTACTATTGAGGCTATGCCATATAGACTAGTAGTTTTCCCTGATGTAGTGATGACTATGAATGTTCTTGTGGTTGACATACCACCTCATTATGGCATGTTGTTATCAAGAAAATGGAGTGCTTCAATGGGTGGTAGTATACAAAATGATTTATCATATGCTACTTTCAACATTGCTGGAGAAAATGTTAAGGTCTTGAGGGAAAGCAGAACTTCCCATGTGATAGAAAAATTTGAGGATACTAATGTAAACTATTGCATTGACATAGACATGAAAAATTTTAGAATGCAAAAAAGAAAACTTTATTGTCAAGATCAAGAAGCTGACCCTTTGAATAGAGAATTAATTTTGTAGGAAGATGGATTATGGAAAATGTACTTTTATGGTGCTAGCTCTAAAGAGGGATCAGGGGCAGGAGTGTTGTTGATATCCCCATCAGGTAAAAATTCTAAGTACTCATTTCTGTTAGCCTTCCAATGTACAAACAATACTGCAGAGTATGAGGCTCTATTCTTAGGACTTGAAATTGCTATCAAACATGGTATAAAATGTTTAAAGGTTTATGGCGACTCTGAGTTGGTGGTAGCACAAGTCAGATCCAAATATGCTATAAAGAATGATAGATTGAAAATGTACAAACATGCAATTTCGGATCAACTTGAAATGTTTGATGCTTTTGATATAAATTGGTTAGAAAGGTCAAAAAATATTATGGCTGATTTCCTAGCAAATGTTGCTTTGAAAAATGATGATTTGACCTTACATGGAGTATCAATACTAGAAGTCAAAACAAGACTAGTTGTTCCAGACAACATAAACAACTGGTAGGTGTTCCAGGATAATCAAGATATTTTGAGGTTCATGCAATGTTTAGACCATTATGAGAACCAAAGTATAGATTTTAGTTCCTTACTAGAACATGATGATGGAAAAGATTACATCCTTGGAAATGAAGTTGTCCAATTAAGTTCTAATCAGATTCCTAAGGGTTTGGTTGAACTTGAAGCATTGTTTATAAGTTAGCAAAGTGATACATCAAAGTTAAGCAATGCCAATATTGAGGATCTAGAAGAAATAAACTTAGGATCTGAAAATAATCCTCAAATAGTTTATATTGGAAAGGGTTTGGATTCTCATGTGAGAATAAATCTGATCAAGTTACTGAGAAAGTAAAAACATGTTTTTTCTTGGTCATATGACGACTTGAAAGCATATAGAGAAGACCTTTTTCAGCATGAAATTCCTTTAAAGTCAGATGGCCATAAATGTAGGGGCAACTTTTTAGAGGGCCATGGATGTTTCTTTCAAGGAATTCATAGATCTATTCATGGTTATTTATCAAGATGACTTGAATGCATATTCCAAAAGGGCTATTGATCACTGTGATCACTTGGGTAAGATTTTTAACAAAGCATTGGAATATGGTGTTTCACTAAATCCTAAGAAGTGTAATTTTGTAGTGAAAGAGGGGAATTTGCTTGGACATATAGTGTCCACGGAAGGGGTAAGGATAGACCCTAAGAGACTGGAAACAATTCAAAGAGTGATTGCTCCAAAGAATTTAAAAGGTGTGCAATCCTTTTTAGGAAAGATAAATTTTGTCAGAAGATTTATAGTCAATTTTGTAGAAATTGTTAAACCCATTGTAAAATTGCTAAAGAAAGATGCTAAGTTTGTTTGGAATGAAGAAGCTCAACAAGCATTTGAAAAAATAAAAAAGTCAGTGCAAGAGGCTCCAGTTTTGAAATCTCCAGATTACACTAAGCCTTTCTCTTTGTTTTCATTTGCCTCATTTCATACAATTGCTGCCATATTTATTCAAAAGGATGAAAAAGGATTTGAACATCCCATAGCTTTTTATAGTAGATCCTTGCAGGCTGCAAACCTTAACTATGAAATAATGGAAAAGTAGGCTTATGCATTGGTAAAGGCTATAAAATATTTTAGGCCTTGGTTTGTGCTAAGGTACAGGCCTATGTTCCTCATTCAGCAGTAAAAGATATCCTTACACAGTCAGAGGTAACTGGTAAGAGGTACAAGTGGATTACAGGAATTTAAGAATTCAATCTTGAAATCAATATCACCAAATTAATAAGAGGACAAGGCTTAGCAAATCTTATGACAATAGAGAACCTGGATTTAGTACAGCTGAACCAGATAGAAATACATGACCAAGCCATTACTAGTATAGAGAGGCAACCATATTACACTGATATTGTTTTGTTTGTCAAAAATGCTAAGTGTCCTTATCATTTGTCTAAAAATCAGAAGAGGAGCCTGAAATTGCAAACTCAAAGGTATATTCTGGTCCAAGGTGATTTTTTTTGGAGAGATAATAATGGTGTACTATTGTTGTGTCTTGATGTATACCAAGCTAAGAAAGTTCTGACTGAGATGCATGAAGGAGAATGTGGAGGTCACTTTTCTGATAAAACCACCGCCCATAAGATTTTGAGATCAGGGTATTATTGGCCTACTTTGTTCAAAGATACTTATACACATGTCAAGAAATGTGAACCATGTCAGAGATTTTCCAATAAATTGAAATTTGCAGGTGCTCTGTTGTTGAATCTAGTGAGTACTAAGGCTCCTTTTGCTATGTGGGGGATTGACTTTATTGGTGAATTTTAGGAGAAGTGTAGTGCAGGGCATAGTTGGATATTGGTTATCACTGATTATTTTACTAAATGGATTGAAGCTATCCCTACAAGGAGAGCAACTAGAAAGGTGGTTACAAATTTTCTCATGGATAATATTTGAACCAGGTTTGGTGTGCCTAGTAAATTAGTAATGGATAATGCTATGAGTTTCAGATCAGAAGAAATGACAAGTTTATGTGAAAGGTATGGGATTATAATATCATACTCATCCCCATATCACCCATAGGATAAAGGACAAGCTGAGTCTAGCAATAAAAGCATATTGAAGATACTAAAGAGGACTCTAGAAAAAACTAAGAGAACATGGCACAGAAAATTGAAACTAGCTCTTTGGGCTGATAGGATAACACTCAAGAAAGCAACTGGTAAGTCTCCTTTTGAGTTAGTATATGGTTTACAAGCAAGATTTCCAATTAACAATCTACTACCTATTTCCCAATTCATAGAAGAACATTTAGATGTCTCTGACAAGATGCAAGATAGGATGATACAGTAGATAGAATTAGATGAAACAAGGAGAGATAGTCAAAGGGAGAACATAAAGTTACAACAAAAAATGAAGTATCTTTTTAACAAAAGGGCTACTAACAGAAAGTTTCAGGCAGGTGACTTAGTTCTCCAATGGAATGTAAGGGCATAAGACATAGGTAAGCATAAAAAAATTGATTCTTTATGGCTAGGACCTTATATTATTTAAGACCATTTTGGCAAAGACTCATATTTATTGAAAAATATGGAGGGAGAAAGTTTTGAGTTGCCTGTGCATGGGCAATTTTTGAAGCCTTTCTTTGAGTAAAAATCAAAGCAATGCACAAGTGAATTTGTACCATATTGTAGATATCTTTCCCTATTTTAAAGTTCTGTAAATATTTCCCTTTTTGCTTTAGGTTTCTCTCCATTTTTTGAAGTGGTCTGCAACCAGAAATTCTATGGTTCTTTGCCATAAACTATGTTTAGTCAATCCTCATTAGAGCCACCGTTGGTTGTATTCCCAATTTTGGCTTGTTTCCCTAAAGTTTCATAGGTCCTCATTCTAGTTTCATGTTTAGAGATAGAAATCTCTCAGTTTATTTGTCATCTCCCTGTTGAAGTTTTTAGGTTTTTAGGTCAGAACCCATATAAAGTTTAAAAACCTCAAAACCCTAAGTCTTTTTTGGTGTGCAAAAATGAAAATAAACCCTAAGGTGTTCATCTCACTTCTATTTTGGTGTTACTTTTTGGATTCACTTAAGTCATGTGTTACAAATGCGGTCGCCTAGTCACATAGCCCGAATGGCATATTCCTTTTTCCTTCTAGACTTGGCGATTAGATTGTGTCACATAGTCTCTCACAGAATTAGAATATTCTTTTAGATTTATACAACTTCACGATTTCTTCATATTGCATAGTTGTGGAATGAGTAACAGGTCATTAGTATATGAAGGGACCCACAGATAAGTCATGATGTCGCAAGGAAAAGATCAGTAGTCAAGGGTTTATCACAAGACTTGGCGATTTCTAGTTATCGCATAATCACTAGATTGATTCATAGTTAAATGAATAGGGAAAGGATTTAGTCGCATGGTCTCCAGAAAGGATGGCAGTTAAGGGAGTTTGAAATTCAACATTTATGTTCTGTGATTAGGTGACTAGGGGTAGTCGCGGGATATAGTAAAAGAAAGAAAACACTCAGCGATTGGGAGATAACCATGAAAGCCAAGGATAATAGTTAGTCACGTAGTCTTCAAAGTGGATGTGATTTAGTTCTAACATCTAGTGACTTTGATTTCTTCACTATTGCGTGATCACCAGATGATAACTTTGGTTAACTAAGACAAGGAAAGTTACATAGTCGCTTAGTCTCCAGAAGAATCATGTGTTAAGGACTTGGGTTAGCGACAAAGAGACTATATACAGTTGTGTGGTTGCCTGATATCAAATATTAAGAAAAGGCGGTAGTATCTGATATGACAATGTGAGTCATTCATCATCCAATGACAGGCTCATATATTGATTACTGTGTAAAAAAGGGTAGCTGAGATGTATGACAGAGTTCCAATCACCTGAAGACATTTTATCTCATTCAAATTTTATAAGGTTTTTCAGAGGATTCAGATTTGTGAATTTGATTTCCTCTCACGCTCATCAAACTATGGCTAGGTTTTCAATTAATTTCTCAGCATGCTGAATTGAAGATAGAATTGATGTTTTTTCAAATGATGAGCCGTGTAACGGGAATAGTTACCATAAATAACTGATCGAGGATTCATTTTAACTTAACTTGTTTTCAGAGTTTCAGAGAAAAAAAGTGCTAGGTGTTCTGAGAAGAGAGAAGAAATCAAAGAGTTACAGAGTTTTCCATTGATCAATAGGCTTTGAATTCCTAAGAATTGTGCACAAAGGAGTAAGTGAATCTTGGAAGATAGATTTGTTTCAATATCGATAAAAGAAAAGGGATTCAAGCATAAAAAACATCAGAAAAGAAGTTAGTGTAGCTTCAACCAGTGGTAGGAGTGAAAAGGCAGACGAAGAATCCAAGGGGAAATGGAATTTCTCAGATGAATTCCTCAAATTATTGCCAGGTTCAACTCAAAACAAGAGGGCAGATGCTAATATGCTTAAAGATAACTACTGCGATATCAGGTATGTTGACACTCTAGGATTAATAGGTTTTTCACTCTTTTCTTACTTTTACAATAATTCTGATAAAGCCATGCCAGTGTCAAACCCTTGGACCTGTGGCCTGGCGAGGTTAATAGTTCCTGATGTCTACATAGATATAGATTTGTTCTTAGGCCTCGCCAGTCATTTTGATGTTTTGTCTAAATCAATTAAAAGGAATGATGGCACTGCCTTACTTATCCTTAATAGGAATTCTTTCATGCAAGCTTTTGGCTTGTATAGCACCATGTGCACCAAAATTGACATGACTAAACAGGAACAGAGATATAATTTGAAGCCTGGTATTGCTAGAGGATAGTTGCAGAAGCATATGCTTAAGGAGGTGAGGAAATATTTGGATCCTATGTCTGGGACAAGCCCTTATTATTACAAGGACTTGAACTTCTACATAAAGTACATTTCCTATGCCCTATGTAAAGTACTAGGGATAGATGGGGAAGTACAGAAGATCAATGCTGGGCTATTGATGATGGTGTTATATTTACAAGAGGTGTATTATAGCACCAATTATGATTATATACAACATATTATAGACCAGATGCATGAGGGATTCATAGCAACATAGAAGAAGATGAAAGACCCTAAGGAAAAGGAACCCAAGTTCTTCCATTATTCCATCCTCATGCATCTACTCTTATACTTTAATTTCATGATCATGGATGAGAGTAATTTGGCTCCTCAGAGGTTTTATCAGGATGGAAATAATCCTATCCAATTTTGGGTGAGAGTTTGGAATTATACATCTAAGGACTGTGATTATTGTGCTTTCCAGAATTGGATTGTGTATCCAATAATATAGATTTTAGGCATCAGCAGAACAAGGGTCCCTATTAAGGTTATGCAACTGTTAAGGACTTGTGATTACTCAGATAAATGGGAGGGAGACCATAATTGGGAATATTTCTTCATAGAGGAGAACTATACCATAATAAGGGTATATGGATGTATTCATCCCCCTCACATCTTTCCTTACCATGTACTAGCAAGGGTGGCAGCAATGGAATTCATTTGGCAACTGTTGTTAATAGATAATGAGAACTTTGCACCACATAAGAAGGGGACCTTGACCCCTAGACAATTCAAAATTTCCGATTTCACAATTGGTAAAGGTGCTATTAATGTAGTTATCGAATGGTTAGAAGGGTGCAGAATGGGGGAAGAAGCTTACAGATATATTGACCCTGAAGGCTTCATGGCAGGAGTCAGAAAATTGTATACTCCCACAATCCCCAATACCAATGTCCATTGTGAATGTATTGAGGAAGATGCAACAAGGAACATCCTTGATGAAGATGAGATTAAGACAATAAGAACAAGGATTCAGGAGTTTCTGAACCTTGAAAGGCAAATCAAAAGAAATGGGTTAGCTTTTGGGGGTTTCTACCCTAATCTCCCATATTTTGAGAAAATAAAGGCCATGATCGATAATTTTTATCAAACTTATTCATCTCAAATGAAATCAATCTTCCAATTAAACTATCGAGAGTAAGATTGTTGTTTGCTACTTCTCTCATTTCTTGAATGGAAGATACTCTAATAGCATAAGTAGGCAGTAAGGTTCTTAGAATTTTACTTACCACTGTATCTTCTTCCAGTACACCTCCAACTCCATGGATAACATTGACTACTTATTTAATTCTTGTGTTGTACTGAGTGATATTTTCTCCTTCTTTCATTTTCAGATCATCAAACTTTCCTCTAAGGATTTCTACCTTGGCTCTCAAAACATTTTTGTCACCACCGTGTACAAGCTTCAATTTGTCCCACATCTACTTTGTAGTTTTGCATTCTTTGACATCTTCAAATTTTGCATCAGAGAGTGAGGAAGTAAGCTCTATCATCATGTCATTATGTTCATGCTTCTCTCTCATTTGTTCAACTGTTGGTTCTCCTATGGGAAACACATATTCAGTTTCTAGGAATTGAGTAACATCATTACCAATACCTCATAAGTGGAGTCTTATTCTACTCTGCCGTGAAGAAAAATTATCTTTGTTCAACTTGGGCACATCTCATCTATTCATCTTGTGATCTTTGGCTTAGGTCTTGAAACCTTCCTTCTAAGCACACAAGCTCTGATACCAATTGTTAGTAATAACTGAGAGGGGGGGGGTCAGTGGCCTCAAAAAATTATCCTTAAACTTAACCACCAATCAATAAACCTCAGATTATTATGTCCCTATAAGATGCATGCCATTAAATACTTATAATGATTAACTGTTTCTCAGTTTTCCTTTGCTGTCCTTATTCTCCTTGATTACCAATAAGTAGTATAACTATTTACCAAAATACAGTAAATATGCAGAGTATACCGATGAATCTAGAATGAATAATGTAATATACAAAATAGTAAAGAAATATATCATACACACATATAACACATGGATTTTAACATGGAAACCCTATTAAGGGAAAATAAAACCACTGGGACTAGTACCCCAAATTTTCACTCTTCTGAAGTGAGCCCTGTTAGGAGCCAACCCTGTTAAAGGTTACAAACACACTATTAGGTGTGACCTTGTTAGAGGATTTTATGCATATAGGCTGTCACTTAGTATCGGGAATATAATGTTGCCATCCTTGAATTAGCCTCTCTCTTAGACTGTCAATAGGCATCGAGCATATCCAATGCTACTTTCATGAATCAACCTTTTTAGCACTCCTTGGGATGTACCTTAAGATATAGAAGACTGTTAAGTCCTACTCTATTAAGAGAATTGATGCTTTAATGGTTAAACTGAAACAAAATGACCTATTTCTAATGCAACTTGAATTTTAGATTTTCAGATCTATTTAAGTACATTACCTCTCTGATCAATGTATCAATTCAATTATTTTGTGCTCCATACTTTCTACTCTATGATGCTATGCTTACTATTCATCAGTGTCTATAGAATTCCTTAGCTCTCCTCTATCTTGATTGATCAGTACTGCATGAAGTTTTTCTTCATTAGTTTCTTTTTAGCATGCTCTTTCTATTCACTCCCCTTAATCCCCTTTTCATGTGATACAAAAATGAATTAAGCTTGTCTCTTATATAGACATGATATTCACTGTTTCTTGATTATTGATTCTTGATTCTTGGCATGAAAAATAATCCAGCCAATTTGATTTAAAGCATAACTCCTGATTTGTCTCATAGTTATCTTTGTGCCAATTGTATAAATCAGCTTTAAATCAATTACTTAACCATGGTCGAATAAAACAAAGAAAAAAACCAATTAAGTATATCTTTAGCTCTTGCCAACTATATATTTTTTAATTTTCTAAACTCTCTATTTCATCGGTCAACTCTTCAATTAGTCATCAATTACAACTGCCAGTTCCATCGGTGTGACTCCAGTTAGCTTTGAAATCTCCATCTGTTGGGTATCATTGTATTTTTTCTCCTCGGGCAACTCTGTCTTCTGCTAATCGGGTATCACTGTGACTTTTCTGTCACTTAGTGAATACTTGACTTTTATGCATTGCTGAAAGAATAACCTTTGTTCCACTAATTCTCTGAAGTCTTTGGCATTATGTACATGACCGTATAGATGATATCAAGTTGACATCAATGAAAATACAAACCATTAACTAATTTAATGCCTTGCATTATCTTCAACTTAACATTATCAAACATTTAATCAGTTACATGTCATCAAATCTCATGGCCTTGATCGCTAGAAGAGAAAAGAGAGGCAAGGGTAAATTTTAAGGAAAGTTACCCCTGAAGTGTTTTTCATGTAATCAAATTGGTCATTTTGCATCTAGATGTCCTACAAGGGTTCCTGAGAAAAAACATCAGTTTCATAGACCTAATTATTCTAAGGATAAGGAATCTTACTATGCTAGTGAAGGTGTATCTGATGATGATGTTGTGGATTATGATGAAATTGGATTTATTTCTATTAAAGATGATGAGCCTATTCATGAAGAAAGAGCCTTAGTTTCACATTTTTAAAAGAAATCATAATTGATCATAGATAGTGGTTTTTCACATAATATTACTGGTGATCAAAATAAGTTTGTTAAACTAACTAAATATGATGGTCATGTAGTCATATTTGGTGATAAATCTCCTAAATTGATCATTAGAGTATGTTTGATTTCTCTTGATGGTAAAAATAATACTAATGATGTCTTACTTGTTGATGGACTTAAGAACAACTTGTTGAGTGTTGGACAACTTGTAGACAAGGGCTATTATTTGAAGTTCAATGATGGGAAATGTACTATCAAAATTCAGACAAGAGATTTGATCACATCAAGTAAAAAGACAAGAGGTAATGTGTTTGAGTTGAATACTATAGAGGCTACTTGTTTTGTTGCGAAGGTTGATGACATTTGGTTATGGAATAGAAGGTTTGATCATATAAATTTTGATAACATTTTAAAATAAAGTATCAAAAATGCAGTTAGAGATTTACCAAAAATTGTGAAGCCTTATAACACCATGTGTAGAGAGTGTGTGATGGGGAAACAAAATAAAAGCAACTTTCAGAGAAAATCTTACTTAGCAAAGGGGAAGTTGGATCTGGTACATACAGATCTCTGTGGTCCCACAAGAATAATATATTACTATGGTGAAAGGTACTTTATACTCTTTGTTGATGACTATTCTAGGATGATGTGGGTTACATTTCTTAAAGAGTAGTCTGAAGCTTTTGATAAGTTTAAGATTTTCAAAGAAAAATTTGAGAATGAATTAGGTCTGAAGATATGTTAAAGGTTAGATAGAAGTGGAGAGTTTATATCAATTTTTTTTAATACATATTGTGAAGAGCATGGAATATATAGACAAACATCAGCTCCTAAGACACCACAATAGAATGGGATTGTAGAGCGAAGAAATAGAACTATATTAAATGCTGCCAGGACTAAGTTGCTTGAAGGAAATGTATCACATGTCCATTGGAGAGAATTTGTTAGTACTATAGTCTACACTTTAAACATGATTCAGATCAGAGAAGGTACCAATAAGACACCTTATGAAGTTTGGTTTTATAATGCTCCTACTGTAAAATACTTCAAAATATTTGGTAGAAAATGTTATATCAAAAGGCATGATGAGATAGGAAAATTTGATGCTAGAAGTGATGAAGGAATTTTACTTGGTTATTCCACTAAAAGTAAGGCTTATAAGTGTTTCAATCTAAGATTGAGGAAGATAGTTGAAAGATCTAATGTAATAATTGATGAAAGGTTTCAAATTCAAGAAAGAATGTATGACTATAATTAGATTCTAGAGAATAAGGAGATACTGCAAGTCATGAGGAAACTCTTGAGTTTTACAATGGAATTGAGGTATGCTTGAATGATCCTACTAAAACTCCAAAGATTCCAAGGTATGTTAAGAACAATCATCCGAAGAAATAACAATTGGTGATGAAAATAAAGGTATGATGACAAGATCTAGAATAAGAAATGATATTTTTTGATTTCATAAGTAGAACCAAAAACTAGTGATGAGGCATGTAGAGATGAATCTCGGACTAAAGCAATGTATGAAGAATTGGACTAGATAGAGAAAAAAAAATTGAGAATTAGTTCCTAGACCTAAGGACACAAATGTTATAGGAACTAAATAGGATTTTAGAAACAAAATGAATGAAGAAGGTACATGGTTGTAAGGAATAAGGCTAGATTGGTTTGTAAAGGCTACTCACAACAAGAAGGCATAGACTTTGAAGAAACATTTTCTCCTGTTAGTAGATTAGAGGAAGTAAGATTGTTCTTTTCTTATGCCACACTCAAGGACTTTAGGCTATATCAAATGGATGTGAAATATGAATTTATGAAAGGATATCTAGAGGAAGAAGTCTACATTGAGAAGACTGATGGCTTTACCTTGACAAATGATGAAGATATCATTTTCAAGTTGAAAAGGGCATTGTATGGACTGAAACAAGAACCTAAGCATGGTATGTGGTGCAGGAGCACCTCTCCAAACACCTAAGTCCAACTTGGAACCAAATGGAGGTAGTGGATCTAAAGAATTCCTTAAAGTAAATTTGGATATATTGAGGCCAATAATGGCAATATGTAATAGACAATTTAATTTAATTATTATAAGTCCTGGAAGTCCTGGCAAAGGACTTAGGACCAAAACAATGTAAGGGTGGCCAATAGTGCCAAATGAGATCTAAAGTTGTTTAGGGGAGTCAATTAGGTCCTAGAAGAAATAATAAATTAATTGGGATAGAATTTAATAGGTTTTAATAGTAATATACAATAAAATGTAAGTTGGAAATTCAAATATTTGAATTCCAACGGTTATGAGTATTTAGGAGGGAAAAGGATTTAAAAGTGTTTTTAGACTTAACTAAGCCTTCCAACCAATCTAGGTTGGTTGAGGAATTTTGTAGGGAGTTTATTTAATGCTTGAGAAGGTCTTTGGATGGACTAATAATGAAATGTATGGACTGTCTCAGAAATAGACAATGAAAATTTAGAATTTTTGGTTATTTTCATAAGTCATTTGCATGGTCTAAATTTGTACAAGTTTGATTTTTGTTCTAATGATTTAGGGATATTATTTTCATCATTTAATACAATCTTTGATGCTCTAAAAATTCATTTTATTCAGATTTCATCAATAGGTGCTAACTGGTCTTTGAAAATTACAGATTTTACTTGACAGTTTGGTCTTTTTGCAATGAAATGGATCATTCCATGAATGAAAACACTCTGATTCTCATGGGATGATGCCATTATTACCTGTAAAATATTCTTCTAACATGAGCTTATGCAGAAGAGTTGAAGGAGACAGGTGATCACCAAGAATAGTGAAGGAAACTTGAAGAAAATGCTTGCTAGAGTGTAGCAGCAGGAGTTTGGCCTTAAGGAGGGCATGTTTTTGTTTGAGGAAGAAAAATTAAATGTAAAATAAGTTGTGAATCCAGAAGGAGAGGTTCTGGAAGTGATTTTTGGGTCATTTTCTAGAAGGCCCTAATTTTTGGAGCCATTTGGTGAAGGTGATTGAGTTTGGCCATATTGGGAGTTGTTGTGTGAAAAAAAATCCCATAATACTTTGTTTTGGGACATAAATATGGACTTATAAAGTTTATAGGGTCAGGGGATAAATATTTTTGGTACTTCCTTTGTAAATGCACTCAAATTAGCCCTCTTGAAAAAACTGAACAGTCAATTTTTGGGGTTGAGGTTCCAAAACAAGCCTACTTGGTTTTGACATATGTTGTGTAAATTACAAAAGGGTATCTTAATCCATCATTTTTTTTTTGTTTTTTTGGGAAAGTTGTGGAAAAAGTCCAAAAATCAGGAAAAATAGGGCTACTAGGTAGGGTTGCTTGGGGATAGTAACTCATTTTGAGAAATCTGATCAAGAGGCTTAAAGGGAACTTGTAACCTATCAAGAAAATTTGGTATGGATTCATTAGGACCCTAGGAAGTCTTTTGGTTAGCCTTGTGTCATTTGGAAGTCATTTGACCTCTTGGAGCAAGTGGATTCCCTTGGGTACACAGTGAGACCTAGGGATTGTTTTTCAAAGGTGTAGAGTCTTGTTGTCCAAATTGTGGAGTTCTTCAATCCTTTTCATCAATTGGTATTAGAGCCTAGGAGAATCCTAGGTGAAGGTTTGAGGATTTTCTTTTGAGATCTTTTCTTCAGAGATGTCAGAAGGAGAAGAAGAGGGGATCCCACAGAAGGTCACTAATGCTGAACTTGCTAAGTTGGTAAGAGAGTAGATGGCAGACAATAGAATGTTAAGAGCAGAAGTCAAGAGGTTGATAGACCTTGTGGACAAACAAGGAAATGAAGAAGACCATGAAGATGAGGAAAGATTTGCAGCAGTAAGAGAGGAACCTGTTGATCCCGAGGATGCAAGATTGGAAAGAATCTTGAAAGCAGTAAAGCTTGGAGACTCAAAGGTAAAAGTTGAACTTCCTATGTATAATGGAAGGATGGATGATGAAATTTTATTGGATTGGTTCAGTTCTCTTGAAAATTTCTTTGATTGTGATGATGTTGAAGATAGAGTGAAATTTAAGATTTCTAAGTCTAGAATGAAAGGACATGCATTATTATGGTGGGATAACTTGCAGGCTGACAAGATGAAGAAGGGTTGGTCTAAGATCTCATCATGGACAAGAATGATGGAGAAGATGAAGGAAAAGTTCCTTCCTAAAGACTACAAATTTCAGTTATATAAGAGGATGCAAGGACTGAGACAAAAGGACATGGATGTCTCAAGGTATACAGAGCAATTCCACAAGCTTGACATCAGGGCATCTCATGATGAAGATGTGGAAGA
>MU225079.1:2464723-2475061 GCA_018584345.1 Thuja plicata
GAAGGTGGACTTAACCATTCTTTACAAATCTCTTAACAGAGTGCACACTTAACAGTGTTGCTAAAGCTTCAAATGAAGTATATCTTAATAGGTCTCCACTGTAATACTCCTAACAGGGTAGGTCATCTGAAGTGACCAATTGTAAGCCTTAACCGACCCCTTCTTATCTACAGATAGTGAAGTCTTGTGGGTAACAATACCCACTATAGTTTTTACTTCCTAATAGGATTTTTCTACGATATCATATCTTTTGTTGTGTGTTATCTATTTTCATGAATGTTTCTGTTATGGTTACATACTAAAGAACTTATGATATGATTGCATATACATAAAGAAAGATGAATAGTTAGATAATATAATTTACAAACTGATGATTAAGGGTTAATGGGATAACCAAGAAAAGTTTTAGAGGTACTGATTCACCCCTCCCCTCTCAGTACATCATTCTAATATAATTCCAACAGAAACATGAGCCAGAGACTTTAGGGTTCTTTTACACTAATGACTCAAATTTTGAAAATAGGGTTTAAGAACAAAGACCAGGATTTTTGTAGAGAACCATAAAAATATTTGAATCAGAATGAGTGAAGATGATGATATGAAGAAGGATGAGCACTGATCTGATTCCTAAGGTCACTTGGTCAAATATTTTATACTAGAGCTGTTACAAATGTTTTAGTGTAGAGTGGTTTCTGGACTATGATAGTGATGCTTGACAGAGTGAGTCTCTATGTTTTGGGGATATCTTTCAGGAGAAGATGATTCATTTTATGTGAGCTTAAGAGATGGCATAAGGCATATTAAGGAATTTTTTTTATTGATTTCAAGTAACTATGAAAATTTTGAAAGGTTCTAACAAGCAGCTCAATTAAATTATGTTGTCTTTCAACCTCTATTACATCAAGAAGAAGCTAATTTAATTCAATTTGGCACACTTAAAACTAATGAACATGCTTTAATATATATATATATATATATATATATATATATATCACATAAGAATAATCATAATTCTAATCAAAATTATAGATCCAATAATAATAGTCATTCTAATAATTCTAATAATAATTCTAGGCCCGCTTATAATCATAATAATAGTCATAATAATGGTTATCATAATAATCATAATCATCTGAATAATAGACCCCATTGTACTTATTGTGGGAAAGATGGTCATGTATCTAACAATTGTTTTAAGAGACAAAACCATGAGAATAATCAACCAAATCAAAAGACTCATAATCATAACTCTCGTCAAACCTTTGTTGTCTTTTATGGGATATCTCATCCTCACTATGATAATTATGCTATTTGGAATGAACCATATGATGCTGGATATTCTTGGGATAACCCCCTAGATTACTATCTTCCTCAAGAAACAAATTTAATACAAAAGGATAATATTATCTCTCCATGTGATGCATTTAATATTGATGATTCTTCTTATGCATATTCTCTTGTTGATGATATTTTATAACAAGAAGAGGACATTATTTATACCTTTCTTAATGTTACTTTGCCTTCCTTTGACTCTCCTAGTGGAGATATGTGTATTTATCAAAGTGAAGTTCATGATTTCTCTACATGTAGTACTAATCCTATGGTTTTTGTGAAGGACAATAATGATGACTATACTGGTGATAATGGTGATAATACTAGATCTACTCCTCTTGATGATGATTCCATTACAAATTTTCTTTATGCAACTGATGATTACATTATTGATTTTATGACTAATTCCTTTGATGATTCTCAATATGATTTTTCTTTTAAAGATTCTACTGATTTAGATCTAGGAGATCCCAATGATGGGATATCTACTAGTGGTTATTTCCTTATTGTAGGCTTAGGTACTATTTCTTCATAAAGTATAGAATGTACACATGTATCTAATGAATCTCTAAGGAATCAAAGACAACTTGAAGATTTGGGCCCTCCTCTACAAGCACCTACACCTTTGTATTGTCAAAGTGCTCCTTCCTTCACAAAGAATCACTTCATAAAAAAACAAGTTGAAGAGATGCAAGAGTCCCTCATCTATTGTAAGAGAAATGATCCAACTATCGATGTTGGTCCACTGAGAGGGGGTAAAAAATTAAAACACTTAAAAATCAACTCACTGATTCACTCAATAATTTTGAATATAGTAATTACCAATTCACCATACATCTCATATATGTAAATCTATCATTCAAACTCATTAACATCAGATTAACATAGTTGACACCAAATTTAACTTAGTTGACACCAGATTTAACGAGGAAACTGGCCAAATTGGGAAAAAAACTTTGTGGGAATTGTGACCCACAATAAAAATTGTACCCTTCTGAAGTACGCTTGGTTAAGAACTTATCTTGTTAAATATTACAAACACATTTGCTAAATGTTACCCTATTAGGGGATTTACCTTAGATCTATTAAGATCTTCACCCTGTTAGGAGTGGCCTTGTTAGAGGTCTTTAAAAACTCTTTTGGAATGTCACCTACTTCTAGGTTTTATAAATAGGATGATTACATCCACTCAATTAAGATATTTATCTGTTACAAATACTAATAAGCAACAGTAAAAATTTGATCTTTAAATATAGAAACTACCTTTTTCTTGTGTCATATCCTATATGCTCAATTGAATACTTCCATCACATACTCCATTTATCTCTTTCTTACACTGTAGATTCTTCAATCTCATTTCTCTATTCTGCTCAGTAAATGCTATTCTTCAGCTTCTTCTTCTTCTCTATTCAATTCACCAACATCTTTGTATTCATATTTCTCTATTTCTTCTCATTCTTTATATAGAAATACTTTTTCCTCTTAATCTCCTTAATTATATTTTCCATCATTTGTGCTTTATAGTTTGATCATATTCTTCATAAATCTCAACTCGGTAAAGCACTTCAATTTTACCTTGGAACTTGTACTTTTCTTGGAACTCTCATAATCAGGTTTAACCACTTGATCTTTGCCTTAGATCTTCTCATTAAATTTTAACATTCGTAGATCTTATAAAAAACTTTATTTAATTCTTATCCTCATCTAGCTCATCATTGCTTCCTATTAAATTTGATCTTATCATCATTTATAATCAATATCATGTACTCAGTAAAACTTTCTTTGCAACTCAGTAATTATCTTCATTCATTTCTTAATGTCTAACTCATCTTTAGTGCTTGATTCTTGAATTTCACTTGGTGTTTGGTAACTGTGACCGACTTACATAGTTTTCTACTGACTGACTCGGTCTAGCTCGATAAAGTAACTCTTTCAGTCATAACTTTAACTCTTTGCAATTTATGACTTAATCAATGAATTTTAGCTATTTTATAACATCAAATATATAGTAGAAAACAACTATATCATCATTACTTCATCACTGTCTAATCTATATTTGTCACCCTTATAACTTCTCCTCTTAAGATATGGTAACATAATAAATATCAAGTAATCAATTGGTTGGCATCAATGACTTGAAACAAAAATTGGTCTAACCATTTCTACAATCATGATACTCGGTATCACTTGGTCTTCATCATCTTCATCAGTTGATTAACAATTTCCCTCTTTAGGATTGATGGAAACTACTATAACATTGCTATAGAAATTTATGATGACAATGCTCAAATACATAACTAAACTCCCTCTGAGTTGATATTTCTGTGTCCACTTTAATCTCTGATCTCTCGATATGGATCTCCCTATTGGATAAATATTATATTTCTTGCAACATAGATTCTGATTCTACTTCATGAGTAAATAGTATAAATTCATTCATTCTCTCCCAATTCATCATTATCTCCCTTCATCATAAATGTCATCAATTCATTCTCTCCCTCTTTGAAAACAATGCCAAAAAGTCATACTCCTGAAAAAGTATTCCAGTAGTGGATTGTACCTGACATGTACTCATAAAACATTGGATACAAAAATATCTTCACAACTTGAGGAATCACCTAAAGTGTGTCCTACTATAATAGATATTCTAATGAAATATAGAATTGATTCAGCATGCCTCATGCTCTTTAGTGAATATTGGATAGGGAAAGAACCCCTAATTTACCTCTTAGATACTCAAAAGCATCTTTAGGTAGTGGATTTGTAAAAATATCAGCCAATTGTTCCTTTGAATTGACATATTCCAATCTCACATTATTCTCTTGAACTTGTTCTCTCAAGTAGTGATAATTTATATAAATTTGCTTGGTCTTTGAATGCATAACCAAGTTCTTTGATATATTAGTAGCACTTGTATTATCACAAAAAATAGTAACCAGATATTTGATCTATTCTTGCATACCTTCAAGTAATTGTTTAATCCATACTATATTTTCACAATTCATAGCAACAACATATTCTGCCTTGACAGTAGACTGTGAAATGCAACTTTGCTTCTTGCTCAACCATGTGATCAATATTTCACCTAGAGAGAAATCACCTCCACTAGTACTTTTCATGTCATCAATGTTTTCATCCCAATCTTCGTCAGTGTAGACTTGCAGATCAAAAGTACCTCATTTCTTATACAATAAACCAAATTCTTCTGTGCCATTCAGGTCTCTCAAAATTATTTTTACTATAGACATATGTGTTTCCTTCAGATTAGAAGAAAATCTTGCAACAATCCCAATAGTGTGTGCTAATTCAAGTATTCTATGAACAACATACTCCAATTTACCAATCATGTATCGGTAAAGAGTGTTATCCACCTCTTGTGTCTCATCGTCTTTAGATTTTTTACATCCAGTAACCATAGGTGTTCCAACAGGCTTGGAATCTTCCATACCAAAGGTTTTGAGGATCTCTTTGATATACTTATCTTATGTATTACAGATCCCTCTAGTCACTTGTTGTATTTATAGACCTGGAAAGAACTTAATATCTTCAATCATTGACATTTCAAACTCTTTTCTCATTTCATTAGCAAATCCTTTACATAAGGTGTCATTACCTCCAAAAATAATATCATCAACAAAAATTGCAGCAATCAAAACTTTGTTATCACTGTCACACTTCAAGTAAACATTACTATTATCACTTGTTCTATGAAATCCTATTTTGATTAGATAAGAGTGCAATCTCTCATACTATGCTCGGGGTGCTTGTTTCAAGCCATATAAAGCCTTATGTAACTGTAGACACCTAAATTTGATTAACATATTTAATTTAATTTAGTCCTCTCTAGAACATTATTGGTTAAATAATTATTCATTATTTAACTAATTTATGTTATCCTTTGGCTCAATTAATTAGCATAGTACAATTAATTATCAAATAAAAACCCATAGTCTAATAATTAATTAAAAATATTTCCTCTATTAAGTTGAATAAATATGTTTATTTGTTTAACTTTATTCATAATTCCCCTTTTATTCCCACTTGTGAATTAAATATTCAATTTAATTCAATTTGAGCACATGGCTCCTAACTTTAACCCCTAAGTTAACCATGTTCAACCACCTAACCCAAGGTTCCAAACTCAACCCAACCCATTCACACATACTAACCCTTCCTTATTAGTTAATTGACCCTAGTTAACTAATTAACCCCTCCACTCATTCTCTCTCCTCTCATCACATCTTCTTAATCACCCCACTTGTCCTCTAAACCTAAGCCTAATCGCTCTCTAAGAATGTGCACAATCCTAATCCAAGGATTAAGAACTCAACCTCAACCCCAAAGTCAACCTCTTATCACATCACTCAAATTCCCAACCATATGCATTTAAGTCTTCCTTAAATGCTCTTACATCTCTCTTACACACTCCATCCTCCTTTTTCCATCTTGTCCCCTCTCGCATCTCCCAAAATGGTCACATTCCCCAATCCTACTCCAACCCCTAATGTCCTCTCAAATCCTCTCTCATTATGACACTTGTCAAAATGTTATGCATTTGAAGAAGCACAATCCATGTGCTCTCTCTCAAGTGCATCTCAACCCTTCCTCAAGTTTGCATCTCAACCATCCATTCAAGCAACCATTTGCCTATAAATTAAAGGATTTTTTCCTTCATTTTCATCCACCATCATTGCAAATTTATAATGCCCTTTTGAGAGCCAAAAATCATCAACATACCATCATAATGCCAAAATCCCTCCAAACCATTGAAGCATGAGCATGCACCATTGAGCATATATCCAATCTCTTAGAAAATTCTACACTACAAAGGAAGCTACTTGGATGTGAGGTTTGCATTCTCTTTTGGTTTTGGTTTTTTTTGTAGGTCTAATCATAAATGTTGTTTTAATAGTGTAGTTGGAATTTTTTAACTTGTTTATTGCAATCCTCGACACACTAGTTTTATTACACATATTTTGGCACACCCGGTGGGACCCACTTTATGGGTCATTTTTATTTTATTGCATCTTTCTCTCTTACAAACCAACCTAAAAGCTAATGGTTGTTATAGTTTGAGTGATTTTTGCAAGTTTTTTGGAGGTTAATTGGTTAAAAATAAGGAATTGCATCACCAAATCCAAAGTTAAATTTCACGCAGACCCAATTTCATTCTCTTGCAGGATTGAAGGCAAGAACCGTGGGAACATTGTCTCTGCATGAGGGATCATGATCATGCGATGTTGCAGTTAGACAATGGTTGAGACATGTTTCTTCTCTATTTTCTATCTTTTTCATTCTTTGACCAATCGACGGGAACGTGCTCCTGCAAGTCCTTGTCACATTCGCACAAAAAAAAAATTTAAAAAAAAAAAAAAAAAAAATTACCCATGGGAATGTGATCCCATGGACTGTGCCCTGTCTGTTGGTAGAGAGCTATTTTTCTTTATTTCTTCTATTTTCTCTTCTTTTTTCTTCACTTCTAATAGTCCTGCGGGAACGCGACCTGAATCTGTGACAACATAGTTTAAACTTTGTAAAACCCTATATTTTAGCATTAAATTTAAATTTTGTGAGGTCAACTGCCTGCATGATCATTTTTTGACCCTATGGGAATGTGGTTTGACCTCGTAAGAATGAAGGCTAGAGTCGCGGGAATGTTAGTTTGTTGACTATGTATTCTATTTTTTGTAGGTCAGCGAGATCACACGTATGGAGCAGCATTTACCTATTAAAAACTCAATTTCATTCAATTAGTTTTTGATAAAATTAAGTGAACTCACATTTGGTTTTCGTGCTCTAAGAAATTAAAAGGCTAAAAAGAACCCTCGAACATAATATTTTCATTTGGGTTTTAAAATCAATTCAACAAATCTTGAGTGCCAAAGCTAAAATTGAACAATCAAATCAAACACTTCAAGTTGATGCACTAAAATTGAACAATCAAAACACTTTATTTTGGGCTTAAAATTGAACAAAAAAATTAAACATCTAGACTTAGTGCATTAAAATGAACAATCTTTGCGAGTTTTCTTATAATCTAGATTACAAACATTGTCTAAATTATTTGAAAATCAATCACATGCTTGAAGTCTTTGGTGCACTTGCAGAAATTTTGTTAAAGTGCAACCTCACATCATACACTATCCTCTCCCACTGGCTCTTGTGGTCAGGTGTGCAAGACAAAAATGATTGTGACCACTCAAATCTTTTACTTTTCTTAAAGAGGTATGTCTGGAGGGAGTGTTTCCCATTTAGAGGACGACATCAAACTGGTAAATACCCCAACCAGTATATAAATAAGACACTAAACAAAGGCTTATCTTACATCCCACCAAGCTTGGGAAATGCATTTTGATGGTAGTCCAGACTAGGTGAACATCCCTAGCATATCGACATGGTCAACTAGTCTCTTAAGTGAGTCACGCGAGTATAAACTGATTGGGGGACACCATGGATCTTACTAAGAACTAATGTTTAGAAGCCAAAATACCTTATATATTTGCTAATACGAAAGGTCAAAGACTAACTAAGACACCCCACACGTACCCTTCATTGTGAGACATAAGATCCTCAAGGTTTTTGGACCTTTGGGTGAGATATTCTGGTGATTCCCATGTCATTGAGGGGAGTCAATAACACTAGAATCTCTACTTGTCCACTTTGTCTAAGGTGTTGGTTGTATTTCCTGTTTTGATAGTTTTCCTGGTTCCTTTTCCTGCTCTCTGTATTCTGATGTGCTCAATTCAGCTATCTCTTGTTCATTATGCCCTTACCCATGTCAAGTTTTAGGTTTTCAGGTCTAAACCTTGCTCAATTTGTAAAAACCCTAAAAACCCTTGCCTTTCCAAGTGTTAAACAATCAAATTAAACCCTAGGTCATGGCGCTTATGTTTCAGCGTTACTTTTTCATTCACTTAAGGCATGTGTTTCAATTGAATCGCTTTGTCGCGATACCCCGAGCGAATATTCCATAAGTCTTCCCGACTTGGCATTTTCCTTATGTCGCGTGGTCTCGTTCAAAATTAGAATATTCCTTTGGCCTTCTAAGACTCAGCAATTTCTTCATGTCAGGTAGTCGCGGGATAATTATGTCATAAAGCTTTGTAAGGAAGGGACCCACTGCTTAGTCAGGTGATCGTAGGAGATTCTTAACAGTTATGATAATGTCTTCAGACTTCGCAATTACTTTTTGTCGTGTTATCACCAAATCAAGCCAAAGTTGATAGTTAAGCGAAGCCTTCAGTCGTGTGGTCTCGAAAAGAAACAATGATTAAGAAATACTAACTGAGACTACGCGACTAACCGTCTGTGGTTTACACTAATGCTTAGTCGGGTTGTCGCCAGAACAAGATAATGTTTCAGTTTTCCATTATGCAGCAAGAGGAAAAATAATTGAGTGACATGTGTCACAAGGTGGGTGGACATTAAAAATATTACTGCATGGTCGCCAGAAGCAGAAAACAGACTCAGTGACAACAAGACTAAGTACTTTACCTTCAGTCGCGGTGTCTGGGAATGATTTAAGGCTATGTACAAGCATATAGCGATTAAGCGACGACCGTAGGATGAAGGAATAAGAAGATCTGACGGTGGTCACTAAGTCTAAGAAGAAAGGTGCCCTAAGGGAAAAGTCCTCCCGACTTGGTGATTAAGGTATGTCGCGCAGTCGTTAGATGTGGAAAAAGGGGCACATTTAACCTGTTATGGTGAAGTTAAAACATTCGAAACTTGATTCTACGATCGGGCGACTAAGCATTGTTGCATAGTCTTCAGATAAAAATTAAACACTCAGTGACAGGGAGATAACCGTAAAGGGTTAAAGAAGATGGTTGGTCGCAAGGTCTCAGAAAGAATGATAAGTTAATGTTAACTGTGTGCGACTATGATTTCAAGTGGGTCGCATGATCGCCAGATCATGACTTGGGTCAGCCAAAGGTAGGAAAGTGCATTGTCGCCATGTCTGGAGATAAACCATGAGTTAATGACAGAGGCTCCTGACAAAGAGACTTAATGCAGTCGTGCAGTCCCCTGTTCACAAAATCTAAAAAGCGGCGGCAGTTTTTTCGATGTGACAGTATGAATCGCCCGGCAACCAATCACAGGCTTGTATTTTGATCACTGTGCAAAAAGAGTAGCTGAGATGTAAGGCGGATAACGAATCACAGTGTGACATGTTAGCTCTTTTAAATATTATATGATTGCTCCGAAGATTCACTTTCAAAAATTTGATTTCCTGTCAAGCTCAGAAACTATGGCTAGGTTTTTTCAAGTTCACAGCATGGCAAATTTATGACATAACTGATTTTTCCAAATTATGGGCTGTGTACTCTGAATGATGACTATAAGGAGTTGATGGTGCATTCATTCACATTCACTGTGCTTTCAGTTTTTAGAGCTCAAGTTGTTCATTTTGCAGAAAAGAGAAATATTTTGCTCAGTTTGCAGTGTTTCTAGAATTGATAAAAGAGTTCTAAATTTCAGGAAATTGTGCTCAGAATAGTCAGCTGATATCTGAAATAGATTTGTTTCAATATCAGTAAGGAAAAAGAGATTCAAGGTGTTGCAAACATGAGTGGAGCTATGAGTGTTACTTCAACAAGTGGAGGGAGTGAAGAGGAACAAAAAGGAAAGACAAGTTTCTCTGATGAGTTTCTCCGTCTTCTACCTGGTTCAACGCAGAATAAGAAGGCTAATGCAAGTGTCATCCTAGATGAATATAAAGATATTCGAGATGATGTAACTCCAGGGACAACAGGTTTCTCCCTTTTCAATTATTTCTATAAAAATTCTGATAAGCCCATCCCAGTATCAAACCCTTGGACATGTGGTTTAGCTAGATTTCTTTTTCCTGATGTCTTCCTTGATGTAGACATATTTTAAGACCTAGCTAATCACTATGATGTCCTGACAAAGACCATCAAAAGGGATGATGGCACTACCCTGCTAATATTAAATAGGAACTCATTCATGCAAGCCTTTGGCTTATTTAGCGCCATGTCTACTAAA